>JAUYWI010016009.1:0-19008 GCA_034780595.1 Parotoplana pacifica
AGACCACCCGCCCATGGAGAAGATAGTACTGAATTACACTGTACCAGTCAGTATAGATTATCAATTTTTGGTTAGATAAATCGATATTTTTGGCCCAAACTCAATAAAAAATACCTATCTTGATCAAATTTGAGATTTAGAATTAGGAAGTAATTTGAAATAATGTATTAGAAACTTGGATGCCTCACTTTTATGGTTGCTGGTCTATGAGGCCTATCATACTGGGGCAGATCAATAAAAATTGATTTTTATTCCCCCCCCCGGTTGTCACATCTAAAAAAATATACCTTGTGGCTAGAGGGGTAGTATTACTCCCCTCCCCTAGGATTTCATACTTCCAATTATTGTATTGGGCTAAAATTTGGTACACGAAAATTTATTTTGAAAAAATCAATATGGCTGCGAAGCTAGGGGCCGATGACGTCAAAGTTCAAAATTGAAGTTTGTCCGATTGACTTCAAATTTGATGTGTAGGTCCCCAAAGACCTATCAAATCTTGAAAAAAATGTGCCCAAATAAAATCGATATTTTGGGCTAGAATTATTTATTGGGTTCTGAAATTCAATGAAACATTCTATTTTGCTACAAACTAAAATTTTTAATTCAGAAGATATCTAAAACAATGAATTCAACTTTGAGATAGCTCATGTTTGTAATTTCAGAGCAGGTCTGTTAAATAGCTTATAATGACCTTCCAAATCATCTTTAGTGGTTTTGATTGAATGGAGTCACAAAAATAAAATTTAAAAAAATTCCATTTTTGATGCATTGTTTGGGCCTAGGCACAACCTTAGAGGACCTCAATTTCAGACTTTGGGTAAAGTTAATATGTTTTACTTGGCACACTCACTATAAAAGTATCATATAAGAAGTATATTTGTATGCCAAATTTGAAGATATTCCAATGGATTATTCTCAATTTATGAGTAAATCAAATTTCCACTTTGTCTTACATTTATGGATTTTCAGAAATGACCAAATGTAGGCACACAAAAATCATCTTTTGAATGAAAATATTTTTCTGCTTTTTTTAGATATTGCACCCTATAGTTAAACACCAATATTTCTATTTAAGAAACCTTAATATATATGGTACAATGAAGTGTTTATAACATATCTCTCCCAAATATTAATGATTTTCATCTATGTATATTGGACTTCAGAATAGATTTTTTGTGTAAAAAGTACATTTTGGTCAAATTTCGAGGTAGAAAAAGTTTATATAAAAACAAGAATTTAGTACACTGATACCAAATTTTTTTCCAATCGTTTAAAATGTTTTCGAACAGTTTCTGACTTTTGCCCCCCCGAGCATGAAAGGTTAGAAAGTGAATTTCTTCACACATTACTCGTATTGGTAGTGGTTTTGAAATGGTTTCTTGCCTTAAAATTAAATATAAAAAATTGATTTTCAACACGTCAGTCAGATTATCATTATTTTTACTTAGCACATTCATAACATTCCAAATAAAGAATAGATGTGCGAAATATAGAGGCATTCCAATGAACTATTCATATTTTATCAATAGCCCGGAAGGACTATTACGAGTATGTATGTCTGAACTGGGCTGATTTTTGGCTGAAAAAATCAACTTGTGAAGCTCGTAGCTTGAAATCTGCTCACCCAATTTTAATGAGGCTTGTTTTAAATTAGGGGGCTTAGGCAGTAGTACAACATTGTAGTAAATCATCGTATTGTAGGAAGCCTTTTATATGGAGGCAGTGCACATATTTTCAGGTAATCCTTTTTTTCTTCTTCAGAATAATTATGATGTTTTTCTATGTACCTATTCAAACTTATATCACCACTATATTACAAGGTAATTAAGAAATAATAAAATAATACCAAACAATTTACTGCAAAAAAATGGAGTAAACAATATGCAGGTAAACAATGTGCAGACATAGAAAGTGATCTTTTCATGCTGTGTAGAAAATACAAAACTACTATGTAGCTATTATTGTTACTTTAACTATTTAGTTATGCATTGGTTTACCAACATAGGTATATAATTTACTTTTACCATTTCAAAAAATAAATTGGTCCATAGAAAACCTTGCTTCTGTACTTTTTCGCGCTTTAATTATTCATTACCTATTTATTCATAGATTTTCTTTAAAAAGTTGTTTCTTTCTTTCTTCTAAGTAGGAAATTAAATCTTCCCTCTTTCCTATATTGTATTTTCATAGATCTTGCTCCAAAAAAAAATAATGAAAATTTTTGACACAAACCCCCGAGTATGTAAACAATGGATATCTAACAAATAGTAATCAATTATATTTATATTTATCTGCAGGAGTGATTATTTTTTGTAATATGTCTATTTTAGTCCAATCTCATTTTTCAAAGGGCCCGCACGTAACCTTAGAAAAATCGGACCCTATTTTTTACATAAAAAACTCCACAACTATGTGTTTGAGATTTTTTTAAATGTTACTGATGTGCCAGCTCCCCGAGGCCATGGTGACACCTAAACATTGGAGCCTATATAATAAAAAGATTTATTTCTGATAACACTATTAGTGGTAATGATCATAATTTAATGAAACTAAATTATTTAGAATTCTAATCCGTTTATAGATTGTCACCTCTAAATTTCTGACTTTGGACAAAAAGCCATATTTTAGAAAGGTTACTAACTAATGTTAACTTCAAATGTATATTTTAGTGGTAAAATACAAAGGTAATATTGATCTGACCAACACGGAATTAATTTTGATAAACTAGCTGACGGCTATACATTCTGATTGGCAAAAAACAGTTTTTATACTTTAATGTAAGGCAAAAGTTTGGGCGAGTTTTATTAAATTTAATTGTGTGTATCAGTGAATAAAAGCAATAAGATTCATTTCTGGTTCAAATCGGCACTTGCAATACTTTATACCAGACAGATAATATTAGAATATTAATAAAATGTAACTGTTATACATAACCAAAACTATCGATCACTTCATCTTAGTTCTTAATTTTAAATGTCAGAATAAACGTAATCTTTTCTATTTTAAAAACAATTATCGTTAATCAATAATGTTACATTCAATTAGTATGGACAAATCTATAAAACAAACTTTTCCTTATAGAAATAGTTTGGAAAATATTCAAATCACATTTCCAATATAATTTAAGCTTCTGCTTAGGAATGCTAAATGGTACTTACCTACTCCAATTTGATTATCATTTTAAACAAAAATTTAATAAAAAACATCTAATTAAATATTAAGATTTATTTTTGCTATGATTTGAATCTTCTTCATTTAGAAGATTAAAAATCACACGAATGAATATAATATAATAAAAATAAGTAATAAATAAAAACTTTTTATATAAAATGAAAGAAATAATGTAAATGACATTAAACAAGATATTGTCTCACTGTTCTGAATGAAAAAGCTCTTGTTTTGTAAAAAAAAAAAAACCTCCTTTTAGGATGTTGGAACTTAAACTATTCAAAACTATTAGTTATCAACTAATATTAAAAGTAGTTTATAAGATTTCAGGAATCCTTCCATTCAATAGTCTTACATATATGTAGGTATCTCCACTTGGACAAAACTGTACCTAATCATTCCAAAAAAAGAAGAATAGAACATTATCTACCGCAAGAAACTGTGTCATGTTAAATGGCTATAAAACCGCATAGGAACAAAATAATTGAGTATTCTCCTTTAATTTGGTCGGATAATTTATCTTGAAAATTCCTAAACCATTACTATTTGACATAACTTTTGGGAGAACATATTTGTGAATAATAATACGCACAAGTGAGAAGATACATGACAATGTAGTTTGTATCACTGAACCATTTGTTTCCAATATGAATTATTAAGCACCGAAAAGGACAATCAGTGTTAGTCAAAGATAGTCAAAATTAGCGTATTAAAAAACCACAAGTTAGAAGGTATTTTATTCAATCACACACTAGTTATTTTAGGATCTTAGACATTTTTTAACTTTTTGATTGTTAGTTTTTTTACTGAACATTTTGGCGCCTACCAACAGTAGATAAAAAATGAAAGTTTCATAGTCAAATACCCAAAAAACAAAGTTATGTGTGATAAATTTGTAAAAATTCTTTCTTGATATTCAATATTTGTATGTCTAGGAAACCATAGAGTAAACAATATACAGAGGTCCGACTCTTGCTGGAAGTGATACAGTTTTATACTACTATTAATTGTCCTCAATAGAAAAAGTAATTATATATAAAATATTCATAATCATCATACCATTACATAAACTGTATAGATTCCTACTCTGTGCTATAAAATAGCGCCATATGTTACCGGTATTTTCAATCTAAAAACTCAAATTAATATTGTATAGATCTATTACAAGAAGAGAAAAAAACAAAGTTTTTTCAAAGGAAATGTATAAAGTGATAGGTATGAATGATCCAAGTGCGAAAAAGTACGGAAACAAGGTTTTGTATGAATCAATTTAGTTTTTTGAAATGGTAAAAGTAAATAATATATATGTAAACAAATACATAGATTTAAGTTTTATGCTGTGAAGTCAGAGTTGTAACAGACTCAAATGAAATTATATTCCATGATTAAAGTGGTAAAATCTAATAAGAAATACTAAATTACTAAAAAGAGTATCATGTAGCTACTGTTTTTACCTTAACCTTTTATGTATGCATTGGTTTACCTGTATATAGTTTATTTTTACCATTTCAAAAAACTAAATTGGTTCATACAAAACCTTGTTTCCGTACCTTTTCGTGATTTGATCATTCAGTATCTATCAATTCATACCTTTAAAAAAACGTTTTTTTTCTATTTTGTTGTTTACTCCAATTTTTTGTGTTTTTTAATTTTATTTAACTATTTCTTAATTACCTTATAATATAGTGGCAATATAAGAAACTTCAGGTTTCAATAGGTAGATAGTAGAACGTTGTCATAATGATATTTTGAATCATATAATTTGAATCTTTAATTTTCAGAAGTTCTAGCTTGCCATATCTTGTCGGGCAAATTAAAAGGTATTTTATTCAATCACACACTAGTTATTTTAGGATCTTAGACATTTTTAACTTTTTGATTGTTAGTTTTTTTACTGAACATTTTGGCGCCTACCAACAGTAAGATAAAAAATGAAAGTTTCATAGTCAAATACCCAAAAAACAAAGTTATGTGTGATAAATTTGTAAAATTCTTTCTTGATATTCAATATTTGTATGTCTAGGAAACCGGATAAAACTTAAAGACGAATTTTTAATATACGCCCTAAAATGAGTCTAGGTATGAAAATAATTATTAAAGAAATTATCCACACGAGTAATTATCATAACTAATTAGTTGGCTTAAGTCATTTACAAATATTGTAATCAAATATGGTGCTTATGGTAAAAACGTCGAAATGTTTTTTTAATTACCTACATTTTATTTACGAGTGCTTTTTATTAAAACTCTACTACTTAAACGCGCGGTTTTAACCAATTATAACATTGAAAATCCAAATTTTCAATAATGGTATTTTCAGTATGGTATTTTCTTTGCTAAGGTAAGGAACTATAACAAAAAAGCCCTAAATTTCTGGATGACTTATTTACGGAAGTTTTTAAGAGCGACCATTTTTATATCACAGCTGAGACTTTTCAAAATGTTCTTATTTATTTGTTTACTACTAATCTAAAGATTGTATTTTTGTCCTTTACGCTTTCTAAAATTTTAACGTTCTTTAAGCTGTCAAATTATGTTTTACTAAAAAAATAATTAGTTACAAAATTTTTGTCTTGGTCTACTTTAATCACTTGTTGAGTATTAGAAAAATAAATTAGATATGAATGTAAATACCTAGAGGTGAATGGTTAAATTTCGTACATTAAGCCTGCGACTACATATTCCAAATATAGGACATACTTACATAGATAGATTTATGAATTATAATGTCCTATGTACTAAATGAAATGTCAGAATCACCTACTAGGTACATAAAATGGGGCACAAATTAAGAGACAGTTTTATCAAACCTGCTGATAATAATTATATAGCACATTCAAGAGGAAAATGTCAAAACCTACATACAACCTTACTTTAGTACTTAAGTGATAATTTGTTTTCAGAAAATTAGTAAGAGTGGTTGAATACAATCGAATACACATGACAAAAATATTTTAATTTTATTTTTAATTAAAAAAAAGAATGATTGTAGAAGTGGATGCGTATTTACGAATAATATGCTGGGTGCATAATTATGCCTCTTTCTATGTTATGGCTAGAGCAGCTGCTTATCTTGACGAGTAAGAGGAGGCCCATGATTTAGTATCATGTAGCATCCTATATTAGCAATGCGACTTTTATAGAATGAGTCTTTCCCGATTTTCGTTAGGAATTGTTTACATACAGTATTTACGGCATTGTTTCCGGTAGCGGTATCCTGATTTTCTGATTGTCTTTCAAACCAATAGTTCCCTGGTTAAGGTTAGGTGAGGACTGGGTTAGATTACGTAAGGCTGTCTATATAAATAACTTGACCATATTTTTTTACTCCGTGAGCTTGGCTGAGTACATGGACATACTATGACAAGTGGACTGTCAACTCAATACACTTGTTTGCTGCTAACTTTAGACTGGTTTCAAAAGGAAACTTTTTCATATTTCTGAAACTACTGAACCAATTGTTTTGAAATTTAAAACATTGATTTGAACATATAAGCGTGACATATTTTAAAAATTTCAAGTTCATAGGTCACGTACGTGACCTATGAACTTGACATTTTTAAAATATGTGACCTGAAATTTTTAAAATATGTCACCTGCTTTTTAAAATATGTGACCTGCCTGTTCAAAATGCCAAAAAACATAATTTTGACTACAACTGAACAATAATATCAAATATTGATATTTAATTATTTAGCTCATTTCAATAACTTTACGACAATAGATTAGGTCTACTTGAATTTGACCTACCTATAGCGTAGGGCCAACAATTATTGATTTTTCAAATTTAGGGTTTTATCTCAGCAACTATGACGGATATCAATGCCATATTCTAAAATTATATAACATGTTAATATCTTTCAAACATAAAAAGAATTTTCGCAATGTCTATTATTGTTACTTAGATATTTAAATTATTGATTTTTCTATTGTGCATATACTTTAATTATTAAAAAATAAATAATATTAAATATCTGAGCAACAAAATAGATAATTACAAAATGCATTTTTTGGTTGAGAGATATTAACATGACATTCATATATTATAATTGCTGACATACATATAAGCCCAAATATGAAAAATCAATAATTTTCGGCCCTACGATACAGGTCAAATTCAAGACCTAACGTATTGTCCTAAATTAAATAAAAGGAGCTAAATAATTTTTGAATCACTGAATCATCAAAGGTTCTTATTACTGTTCAGTTGTAGTCCATTCAAAATCGATGTTTTCAGCCCTTTAAGCTGGTCCAAATCAAAGGTCACATGACTAATGACAAAATTTAAAAATAATTTCTCTTATAAGTTCAAATCAATGATCCAAATTTCAAAGCAATGGTTCAGTTGTTTCAGAGATATGAAATATTGGCCTATAAAAACTCATCTAAAGTTGATGGCTTTATAAACCTTGAGTCCCTGGAACATCCTGTAGTAA
This sequence comes from Parotoplana pacifica, assembly GCA_034780595.1. Classification (NCBI taxonomy): domain Eukaryota; kingdom Metazoa; phylum Platyhelminthes; order Proseriata; family Otoplanidae; genus Parotoplana; species Parotoplana pacifica. The sequence goes on from JAUYWI010016009.1 coordinate 7,605, forward strand.
CTAACTTGTAGATTTGAGTCTACTTTGCTAAAAGAAAATTTTTGGGTTAAAAAGAGCGTAAAATTTTAGTTCAACAAATTAAAAAAAATAGCCTTTTACAACATCCAAATAGTACATCATATTGAAAATACTGATGTTATTAAAATAAATTGTATAATTATATGTTGATTTTTCAAAAAATGATGACTTAAATATAAAATCACTATAAAAATGTAATAAAAATACGACGGTGTCAAGTCAATTAATATAGTTGTTAAATTTTATTAAAAATATATTTATTGACCCTTTATTTGCCTAATATAAAAAAGCAATTTATTAGTTTTTGCTAATCGTTTTTCTGATGTTTCCTGTTAAGTTTGAGTAATTTTAAGATTTCGACTTAATTAGAGAACAGAAGAGTACTATTTTTACTTCCTCTAGCTCATATACCTGGTGAAAAAGCCGTATAAGTGTCGTATAAGTTTCTGAATATAAGTACTTATTCACTACGTATAAGTTACTTACGACTCACGTATAAGTAAGACAGTTGCATATTCAATACTTATACGTTACTTATGTGCCATATAAGTGGCGTATCAGTAACGTATAAATAATTTTTACCAGGGATTATAGCTTTGGAGGGTTAACGGTAAAACTAAAAAGTGAAATTCAAACATTGCTAGTTTAATATCCGATTTTGCCAACCCTTTACCGAGATGCAAAGTGATGATATTTATTATTATTTCATGAGTGAGTAAAAACAATAGATGTACCTAACTAAGTAGTTATAAATTATGCATTTAAAACTTTAGAACAATATACCTAGTTAAAAGATGAACCAGTTTTATCGCCACTAATTTTATTATAACAAAATATTAAATAGATGTAGCGACATGTAGTATAAACAAAATCTGATGTCTATCAATTAGAACAGTAGTTTTGTGAGAAAAATTTTGTTTACCAACAACTACAAATAGTTTTCCAAAGCCAAATGAAAGATTTATTTTCTGAATAAGCAAATAAGTAATTGTAAATGACTATGTAATATGCCTACTACCATAAACTTACGAATAGAAATTGTAATTCGAATGGCACATCAGAATATCTAATCCGAATTTTTTTTCTTCATTATTTCACTAAGCATAATGGAAATCAAAACTAAATTCTAACTGGTGCATATTCCTGGGAAATTCATGAAGCCCATATTTGTTGAATGGTGCTATTATAACTCTCTGAAAAGCAAGGAATGTTTTCACTTGATTTTCTAAACTTTCTTTAAACTTTTCTTCTATTTACACTGTGCATCCATTCTAGATTTCTTGCAAAAAATTGTGTTGGTCTTACCTTTTAAAGACACGTGACGGCCTTCTAAAAATAGACTAAAAATGACAAAAAAGTAATTCCTGGAATAAGAAATAAAGTGGAATAGTTCTGATAGTTTTGTCATATAGAGGAAAAGTCCGACAAATTAATATTTATTAAATCTAGTCTGTCTAAGTGAATCTGCTTAATGACAATCATCTGTTGGAGCTCTTCCACTTTACAATAGCTTGTTGGTATTATTCCTGTTGATGATATTTTGAAGTTATTTCAACTTTTGACAAGCCAACTTATCGGTCTTATTATATTCTACTAGTTCTATGAAAAAACCCGTGGCTATTCTACTTCATATAATTGTTTGTTAGTGTTATTTCAGTTCATGACAATTAACTGTCGGAATTATTCCATTTTACTTAATTTTCCATGTCGGTGTACTATTATAGCTCTCTAAAAAAAAGTGGCAATAAAAGTCCAATCTTACGTACATACATACCTAGCTGATATTTTGGTCATAACTGATGTAGTTTTTTAACTAAAGAATGAATTAATTAACAAAATGACGAAAAATATCATTGGACTACTTACATTACATCGTAGTAGTATGGAACAATTGAATAGTTTTACAAAAATGCTCTAAAATCAAATTTGAATGTATTTTCGAAGCTATGTGGTTCCTGATACCTGAGCCAGTTCTAGTCCATAAAAATATATTTATTGTTTTATGTGATTATTTTAGCTCTAAATGATTTTAATTAGCGCAAATCACCCAGCAACATGCAATAATTTAAATAAATGAATACATCTACCTAATTCATAAATGCAAATATTAGCAGGAGTGTCTTGAGAACATCGTGGGCATAGAGTAATGAAAGGTATCCTTACTCATATGATCGTGGGTTTGAATTCTACTATACACTGATGATGGGCAAATACCCCTAAACAAGTATACAGATGAATGTTCGTGCAAAAGGGGTTCAATTGTTGTTTTTGTCAATTTTTTACAAAAATTTTACAACTTTTTTCTGGTGAATGTTATATCTTGTTTTTAATTATTTGCGGATAGTTTTCCTAGAAATAAAAAATAAAGCGTTAATACATTTTTAAATCACAAAAATAATTTTTTTTAAAATGGCTGCATAAAAATAAGTAAATATCAAAAATTTTGTATCAAAGTATGGTGTTAGATAACAAAATATGTTTCATTTGATTTTGTCGTAAAATGGATTTTGTGTCATCAGCAATTCTTGTGTCAAGTTTGTTAGCCAAATTTCATTTTTAGAAGTCTCACTTAACCTTTGGTTCCGGTCAGAAATATTCTTACATTAGAAAATCGGCATGTGAACTTGTAGGTAGCTACATATTTAAAACAACATAAGAAAATGTGCTGGAAGGTGAATATCCCTTCTCCCCCCCCCCCCCCCAATTGCTAGTATCTTGATGGAGATACTGTGTTAGTTTCGAGTGGAATTGTAAAACTAATTATATAGATCTATAGATGCCGTATTAAAAAATACTTTTGAGAAGGGTATTCATATTTTTCAACTTACGAAACTTAGATTTACATTTTTCATTTATTTGTTTTGCTATCTCGTTACAAGGCAACCTAATATGGGATGTGAATAAGGAGGGAAACTGGATGGGGCTTTATAATAAGTTCATTATTATTCATTGTAGTTTCTACAAAAGATTTTGTTCATTTATATGGTAAAAAGTCTAAATTTTCAGCTACTACTTTTGTTTAAAAAAAACTATTGCCTTTATTTTATTATTATTAATTCACGGCTTAATACGAGTATCATTAAATGTAAAAAAATCATTAGGAGTAGGTAGCGTTATCTACCTAATATTCTAATCAAAATGATTATTTACCAAAAGTTTAGTATTAGATTTTATCGCCTTTTTTCATTATTCAACAAATTTGTAAAATTAATTTGATAATTTCTGAAAGAAGAAGAAGACTTTGGTACCTTGTGTTCGTTGTAAACAATCCGCCTTTTCATTAGCTGAGTTAGCACTACGGAGTCGTCAAGTTGATGTTTATAAAATTTGATCCTCCCCTTTGAGGGACAACTTGAATCCCGCCCTGCTTGTGATGATGCAGGGAGCAATGATCTTAGCCAATAAAAACGACTCGAGTCGAAGTAAAATAGCTTATAAAATATGGTTAGCTGCAAAATCTGAATTCTGTCTATAATTTAATTGAGAATTTGTTCTGATCTGTGATTAATTTGTTTAATATTATTGTTGGAATTGTTTTAATAACTTTATGTCTGGTGCAAAAATAAAACAGTTATCATCAAAATTTATGTTTAAATTGCGATCTAATTCTCGAAAAGTGGTAATGCCTGAATCCGATCTAGTAAGTTCTAATTGCAATTTTTAAAGACTTCTAAGCAATTACTCAATTTTTTTATATTGGTTGTACAAAATTGGCAATAAACGAACAAACTACATTTTATGAAACACATTTTTGATGCGTCGATATAATTTTTATATTGCTATGTATTTTTTTTATATATGTAGGTATTGATTATTGCTATGTAAGACAAAATATACCTACATCGATTGCATCGATGGACTTTTCTATTAAATGTAACCTTTATTTTGTTGCTAAAGATTATTGAATTATATTGAAGTTTAGTTTAATTACTTACATATTAATTAACGAGAAAATTATATGAAACCAAGTGACTATCCTAAGATGAAATCATGAAGTAAAGTATCATGATTTACATGGTAAACAGCACGATAGGTTGATCAATTACCGAAGCTGGTTGTCTATTGAATAATACAAATAATAAATATGCACTATTGAAAAGAATTAATTTTAATGGGCTTGTGATCCGAAAGTTGGTGCTTGGTGGTTAAATCTTTTTTTAAACCCAGGTGTTTTCTTCTAAAATTTTAGACAAAGGTTTATCAATATGCTGATCGTCTACATCAAGGCATTTCGGATACTGTCCAGTTATGTCAGTTCCGAGAAAATCAATCCAAGAAATTTCGAGAGCTGTGCAATATACATTTGTCTTTTTTGATCGAGATTCCTTGTGACTTTTTTGATAATGAAGTTGGTTGCTCCTCCATTTACAATAAAGATAGTGAGAAATTGAAAATGTCTAAAAACAATAGAAATCAACAGTCATCTATTGCTCGGTTTTTCTTCAATTCGAACAAAACAAGTAAGTATGTACAATAATTTGTATTCTTTAACTCACTTCTATTTTGATTGTTATCTTCCTAAAATAGTTTTTTTAAATAGCAACTTTCTGACTTATTTTATCAGAATAGCTTTCGAAAAATAGGAATGTATCAATTATCTTTTATTCAATAATTATCTGGCATTTCAAATTTTATATTGTAATTTATAATTTCTTATTATAAATTAGTAATGATATACACTAACTTGTGATTTCTCTACTTAACTGATGCCTTTAATTTGATTTCAATTATCATACAATTCGCCTGGGAATTAGTTGCCGTCTCGTCTCTTCTGGTCTGCGTAGTATTCACGACATGCCTGATCTAGAAATTTGACTATAAAATAAAAGTTACAAATTGTGCATAGAAATGGATATACAGTCTGTTATCTAATTCTATGACATTGTGAGTTATCTCTTTCCAAAACGGTTTTCTTTTCTATTTCTGTTGCTGACGTTATACCTATTTCAGCACAAACGTTTGAACCTGGTGGAGTGTTCGCATTCAACTGCAACATCACTTATTATGTAATAGCCACTCACGGCACTGACTTCAGCTGTGGCTGTTTTACTCTTTTACCTTATTGTACCTACATAAATTCTGTTATTCTGCTTCCGACGTATTTGTTGACGGTTTTTTAGTTTGGACGCCAGCCAACTTTTACCATCAGTTTGAGTGTAACACACCAGAAGACTGGTGAATCTTTTTGAATAAACTTTGCTGATACAAAATACTCTTGTACGACAAAACTGGCAGGAGTATGGAGTATGTTTTAAAATATATATTAAGAAAATTCCAGTAAATTTGGTCATTAGGAACTACCACAGTATATTCTCGAATTGACTTCTTCAGTGAAACTAACGATTTTTGACCATTTTTGGTAAACACCTATGACCTAAATTCCTAAAATATATCTGTTTATCTAACTAAACATTAAAACCATAGAAATAAAAGTATAACATTTTTATGCTTAAAGCCAATAGTTTGGGTATCCTGTGTTAATTTGAATGGAGTCAAAACAATTAATGTTTTAGCGATATTTAGTACTTTGAGTGAGAGGTAATACTTACAGGTCATTTTTACTGCAAAAACATTCTATGCATTTTACATAATAAAACTACCAAACCTTTAGATCATAAATATTATCCGAGATTTTCATTAAATTTAAAATTGCCTAAATTAATTAAAATGTTTGAATATTTAAAATGAACTTCATCCGAATTATTATTATCCTCCGTTTACAACTGAACGTTATAATGTTTAAATGCTTAGAAAAATTTGTTTGATCATATACACATTATCTAATAATTTTATTAAGTTCAATTTGTGTTGATTTAAATTTAATTTTTATTAACTACACATATTTGCAAAACCAAAATATCAACTTAGTTTTATCAATTATGTTTCTTTGTATTCGCAGATGTAGCGAAAATTGAACCAATACCGGAGAATGTTGTTAACAATATGAAAACAGTGTTTGAATTTCTTTTGTGTGAATATTGTAAGTAAAATATCATTTTTGACAAATATTTAAATCAATCACTAAACCAGGCAGGTGAAGAACTAATTGAAAAACAAAAAAATAATCTTTGTTTTACATTTCTGTTTAGTTATAATCAACACGTGGGACACATAATTTTGATTTCCTACATATTATTTAACCTTATTGTTGCAACAGAAATAACGGAAACGGTTTTAACTTGCATGTTGTTATTAGCTAGCTTTCATAATTTACTATTGTAAAGGGAAGCCATGTTAATTGTTCTGTTCTAAATGCCTACCTACTACTATTTTTTATGTTAATGAAACACTCGAATGTATCCGATCGAAATTGTTTAGAGTGAATACAAATATCATTGACAATAACACAATAGCTTAGAGACATCTGGTTATATCCGAAACTATCAGTAATTGCGTCATCGTTTGTTCAGTATTTTAAGTTAGATGAGCGCATAAATAGCTGCAAAATCTATGTATGTCCTAGATTAGCTCGAAATTTTTTGCAGATGGTTATTGAACTAATTAAAATGTTGATGATGATCATAATTACATTAAGAGGTTTTGTGATCAAGTTTAGGAATAAATTTATATAATATTCTGACTTTTAGTTTCCAATATTTATTTCTTTAACACCTGCATTTTTCCACTATTGAATTGCAGTTACTGATAAAATTTGATCAGTAGGTACCTACATAACTAAATTCTTCATACTGATTACAAGTTGCTAACCCATTAACTTGCACAGATATTAGTTATCTCTGAAGATATCAGACATAATTCAATTTAAAATTCTTCAATTTTAGTTTAAGCACATACCTAGTGGTAGGCCTAGTATATGCATATATTTTTTTAAATGATATTTTGGTCACATGTTTTGTTTTTTCATACTATAGGTTTAAGTGTAGAAGGTATTTTTCGTAAATCGGGACATGTTCATCGCCAACGCGAGTTACGTAATCTCATTCTGAGTTCACATTCTCTTACTACTGAAGATTTGACACGGCCTCAGTCATGTTACAATGTACATGATGTTGCAGGCGCACTGAAGAGTGTTTTGACTGATCTTCAAGAGCCCTTACTGACATCACGATATCTCAAACTTTTTTCACAAATTGCAGGTACTGAGCTGAGAGTATTGTTAATTTGATTAAGTTAACAATAATTTCAGAATTTTGTTAATGAACTGTCGAAGGCTTGCCAGATATAATTTGTTTTCCCTATTTTTCCATTATATTTTATAAGACGGATTAAACAGCCTTAACAAATAAATCTTTTTTTGTATCTAATTGGTTCATTTATGTTTTAGCTCTCAATACTTTTAAAACGGACGATCATGGAGTCTACATACCTAGAAATGAAGTTGACACCTTAATTATTCGAGGAAAACAATTGAAAGCTTTACGTATTTTGATTCTTCTTTTACCCGAAACACATCGTACAATTTTGCAGCATTTATTAAAACTTCTTAATGCTGCCAGTAAGTTAGAAGAAAACCGAATGTCTGCTGAATCTCTTGGAACGCTGTTTGGACCGCTATTGTTAACACCGAAAAAGGTAAATTGTTTATTCAGTTATTATGATAACTTTAATTTAATTGATGAGAATTGTGATAGCTTTATTGAGTGAAAGGAAAGGTGATATTTCTGTTATAAAGTACTAATTTGTTCTATTTAAAACAAATTCTGGAAAAAATGATTTGCATAAATATCGAACAAAATAAGTTACAAACGCATTTTTATCCAACTGATTAAATCTACAAAGTATTCAAAACATAACTGTGCTACTTTTTGAAGCTACATTTTTTGCTACATACTTTAGAGCTACATTTTTTAAGATAAAAGGAAGAAATAAAATTATAAAATCAAGTTAATTATACGATAACTTTCTTAGCGAAAGCGTATTTCAAATTAATTTGAATGTTTACCCTTTAGATATCTTCCAAAGAACTGCGCATTGTTTATCCAGTCTTTAACCAGTTAGCCACTTTTATGATTCAGCAAGGTGAAGAATTATTTTTAATTCCAGTGAGTCTAGCTGAAGATATTTCTCTGAACATGACTCTCCAACAAGTAAACGAAATCAATAATCAGATTTCTAAATCTGCTGAAACTTCTGTCAATGACCCTACTTGTCAAATGACACCTATTTCCACTAACCTGAATTTTGTTAGGGGACCATCTAAACGATTTACAGACGCACAAAAAGAAACAGCTTGTCATTCAAATATATTATACACAAGTCCCTATTTTGAATGTAAAAACAAATTTACTGAATGCTTTGACGAAGATGATTGTATTGAAACATCCATTGCTTTTGTTGATCGAAAAGTTGACAAACTCTCACACCTCAACACTCCAAATCCCAAACGTGACAGGCCCGTTGCCACTTCACCAGTTTCTGGTTGGTGTATCAGCGCACTAAACAATCATAATGATAAGAATACTGAATTTGCAGTAGCAGAACTGTATGCTCAGGTGCAAGGCTTACCTGAATCCTCTACTAAAAGCCGTCTTGTTCACAAGTTCAATCAAGTAAATGGAGGCCTCACTCCGCAGAGGACTTCAGAATTCCTTCGATCTACTGCACATGCACGAGGCATACGATCTTCCTTGAGAGTAAGTACATGTCCAACCCTTCCTATAACAAATGTATTTTCCTTCGTCCTATTTTTACATCAGTTTGGACCTTTTAGAATTATTTCAAACTTTCCATAACAAAATGTAACATACTCTTGTTTTTTTTAATATTTGGCAACTGGTATTATTTCATTATATTTTAAACATTGATATTTTAAAAAAAAAGTGAAGCTGCAAAATGTTGCAGTTCAATTATTTAGGCTAAAAGGCGATTATAAAAAATTGTTATTTTTTTGTCCTGTATACAAAGCCATTTTTTGTATGTTTTTTTGTTAGTTTTTTCAAGATTATACAAGCATCTTGTACTTTTTATCTTGATTACTTTTATATTATTGTGGATTTTAGTTACCATGTTTGCTTTTTTATGTAGAAACGACTTGCTAAGAAGATACCTATGTCAAAGCCTGCACTTTCTGAAAAAGTAAGAATTGCTACATACATGTATGTATATTTAAAAACATAAGTTTTTTTGGCTTGTAAATAATTTGTAAAAAAAGCCTAATACGTTAGTTTTCTATTTTAATTTACTAATTCAGTATCCTCATAAATGTGTTAACTCATTGTACCAGAAAAGCAATTTTATATGTGAGGGAGATATTACAATTTTGGAGACATTTCGACTCAGAATGATATGACAATTAAGTTTCTGTAATTGAATTTGAACAAATTTGTAATGAGACTATTTTTTCATAATACTTAACAAATTGTCAATTTTATGTATAAAATAGGCAGAGTAAAACTCTACTTTACCGATACCTACACAACAATTATGCCAATGCCTTTATTATATTATATAACATTTTATTTTTATACAATTTCATTGTAGTCATTTACTTACCTAAAAGATGCTCTTTCCTCACACGATCCTCTCTTTTGCATTCGAAACTCTCAAGACTACAATGGATCTCCTACTTTAGAGGACTATTCTTTTGGCACTAAGAAACTGCGTCACTCCATTTCAAAATATTCATCAACCGTCTCTTTATCTACTACAAGTTATGATTCTCAAAACTTTTCAGGCGGAGATAATGATTCTCCATTTGAATTAGATAGAAAATATTCGGTCGCTCTTCCTCCTATCTCCAGCACTGTGATGGCGTCCAGTGATCTCAGAAATTCTTCTATTCAACTTAGCCATCAATCGTCTCCTCAATATTCCAAAGTGCCATGCCTATCGTCACCAAAGAAGAAAAATAATTTTAGTCCAAAATTATTTTTGAAAACTAAAAAGATGGTAAGTTGGTAATTTCTTCGATTGTCTTTATATTTACATTTCAAGAAATCGTCTATAATGAATGCATTTATGGAAATAACATCGACCGGAGAGTATCAAAAGAAATAACGTCAATAATTTTATAGGGTAAATTTTTCGTAAAGATTTTGAGGACTTGTAAAATGCTAGCTGCTACCTTTATAATTCCTTTTTAAAATTTTTGAGAGATATTTACGAGTATGGAGTAATGATGTCGTCAGATCCCAGAAATGAACCAACCAAAAAATACAAATATGAAATCATAAAATAAATCGATGATTAGAAAATTTAGGGTCTTACACCTACACACCAAATTCGGGAAACTCAATCGCTTAAACATGATGACGTTATCGGTCTCTAATAGCATTCTCTAACAGTTTTTCTCACGCATTTGTTTGCAAGCATTGTGTCAAATTTGATCTACGGCTAGTGTGAAAGCGTTTAGTATATTTATATATTTCTGTCATTTTTTATTTCTTATTGGATTACTTTAATGTCAAAAAGGGTGTAAGCAAGGGTGTCTAATTTCACCGATTCTGTTAAACTTGTACATTAAAATCATCATCAGAAAATCACCTTACGGGAATCAAAGCTATATACGGTGTCAAGTTCAATGGAGAAACGATCACTAACATAAGGTAGATGACACAGTCATTCTGGCCGAGAGTGATGAAATGTTGCAAGAGATGATGATATCTGCAAGAACTATGGAATGCAACTCAACGCAAAGAAAACTAAAGTAATGGTATTTAGGAAAACCGAAGACAACATCCAACCCAACATTACCATCGATAATACTCAACTTGAAGTAGTTGGAAGTTACAAATATCTCGGAACTGTAATAACAAATGGATGTAGATGTAACACCGAAGTTAAAACTAGAATTGCTGAAGCTAAAGTGACTTTCTGAACCTGTAAGGAGTTCCTAAGAAGAGATATATGTAAGTATAAATCTGAAGAAAAGTCTCCTTAACTGTTATGGATATGAGATTTTGACGTACTCTAAGCAAATAATCAAGAAAGTACAAGCTTTTGAAAATGTTTAAAATCTCCTACAAAGACCACAATAGGAATACCACAATCAGAGAAAAAATGAATGTGAAAACAAATTGGTCAGAAGAACTTGCACAGAGAAAAATGACATATACTGGTCGTGTACTACAGGGCTCAGGAGAAAAACTCTGTTCAACTAGCGATGGAAGGCTATGTAGAGGGTATAAAAGACAAGAAGACAAAAAAGAACCTATTGTTGTTGTTTGGAGGGCTTCGGATCAGCTGTGATCCATGTTGCAACATCGAGTGATATTATCACAGTATCTAAGAGCCCTTTTAACTGTGATCCGCTAATTAATATGCTATTTCGCAAATACTACTTTTTAGTAGTATCAGTACCCCGCGATCACCATGGGAGGCAACATATATTAATCGTTGGTGACAACCTTTTCATGGTCCTAGGGCAAAGACCGGCTTATCAGGCGGGTCAGAGGTGGGTTGTCTTGTCCCTGAGCATTTTCGGTAC
>JAUYWI010016120.1:0-19007 GCA_034780595.1 Parotoplana pacifica
AGTGAACCAGAGATGTGCTGCAAGATACTGGAAAGAAGGTTCCCAGAACTCAAGAACAACAACACAATCAAAAACACATGAAGCGAAGGACATCAGTTATGAGGGTTTACCCATGAGGACCCTGTGGGATCCCGATCCCACCACTCACCTCACCGGAAGAAGAAGAAGAAGACTACAGCAGCAGAAGCATTGTAATGTATATTAAAAGACTCTATACTACTTTTATCTTACATTACACATACTTGGGAGCGTGCTTACAGCTACTCCGTTATTGGGACTAATCTCCTACCCTTTGTAATACTCCCTACCCTTTTGTATCTCCCTGTTATAATTAATTTAATAAAGATCTGGGTTTCGGATACCCAGCCTCTGCAGTCTTCCTTGCAGAGGCTGGGGATAAGAAGCAGCGGAAAATAAAGAAAAAAATTATCAAAATAGTTAACATGAACAGTGTTGATAAATATTTTGTTATTTTTGCTATTAATGTGAATAGGTGAATATAGTTTATGGGAAATTTGTAATGCTGACTATTAATTTTTATTTTAAATAATAGTAATAACTTTTATTCATCGAAAAATATTGTTTGTAATTTAAAAATTATTAGTTTGCTCATTTGCTAACTTTGTTAGACGGAGAATTACTACCTTTGGTAGAAATGGATTTAGCTTAAAGTAGGATAGTTTAATGTGAAAGTATTTTGAATAGTTAACTATGATTTTGTACCTATAAAAAAGTTTTGAAAACTATTGAAAATGCGGAATTTATAATGTAAACAGTATCAATGACTACTGAAATAAGATGATAAATTAAAACAAAATATGTTCAAGTTAATAAATTTTGTTGGTATTATATTAACTACCCTGATACATTGTTTATAGTAAAAGAATTTATATGTGTCTACATATATATGTCTTATTTATGCGATTAGTTTTAACTAATTAAATTTTAAATACTGACATTCAACCTTGATATCAGTGCGCAAGTTAAGTAAACAAATGGCTGATACATTTTCTTTAAAAAAAGATCAGATATTTGCTCTTACAGTAGCATATTTCAAAACAATTTTATTATGTTTATTTATATGGGTGTTAGGATACTTTTCTTTCAGTGTAACTTGGCTTATCATAGGAGTTTTCTTTTTTATCATTTCTAATGAAGATAAAAGAATGGCTAAATTGAAGTCCAAATTTGGTATAAAGTTATCAAAAGATGAAAAAAAAACAATGTTAGCATCAATCAGAGATCTGCCATCTTGGGTAAGTGTTCTTTAACTAATTAATGAAAGGCAGTAGCTATTGGTTTATCTAGACAGACCCTATGGCTTTAGTCAGGTGATTGGTCTGTCTTTTATAAATAGCTGTACTTAGCCACACAATGGATGATCTATTTTCTTGTGAATAAGCTATTTTACTACAATAACTTATCATTCATTAAAATAACTAACCCTAAGGTTTTAAAAATAAAATATTTTAACAATATTTAAAAAAAACATTTGCCATATGCATGTGGCTAAGTACTATGTTCATAAATTGTATCATATATAGATTGTTATGATGATAATATTTATAGAACAATAGCATTTGTATTTATTATTGTCACAGATTTTCACTATGTTGAAAATAACTCTAGATATATAAAAAATTGGTACTATTTGTATAAATATGAGATTTTAAAAAGATTTCACCTGAAAGAAATATAGCCCAAGTTTTAAACCCAAATATTTGTTTCAGAATTATTGAAACCTTAATGAATTTCAATAGCACTATACATAAATATAAAATTTTAATGTAATATTCTACCTGCATTTGTTTTGACTAATAATTAAAAGTTTATCACTCTTGTCACATAGATAATTTTATTATATAAGTAAAATTGACTCTTGCCACATAGTGTATGTCCTTATGTGCTGAGAATCTTGATGTGTATATTTTATGATTCTCTGAAGTAATTTTATATAATATGTCTTTGATTGCATCAAAGAGCTGTTGGTTTTGTGGTTGCCAATGGATAATTCACTTCTTTAGCATGCCCTATATAACATTGTCAGAAATCATTAAATCAGGACTGCATGGTAGCTATGGTATAGGCCTATGCTTCCCAATCCACCTCTGGAAAACGGTGATTCAAAACATGTGTTGAAACATGGTATAAACAAGTTATCCATCTTGCTGGAGCACTGTATTTTTGATTCTGCATCTTCATAGTTCAGGTATAAATAGATTTTCAAGCATGTCAACATAGCTGTCTGCAGTTATTTAGCCATGGCACATAAAAGGACCAATAAGAAAGTTGGTATTCACTGCATACTATATCATGGGATTAAGTAAATATTATACAATTTGTTTATAATAGTTCTGCATGTATTTATCAGGAAATACATTATGTAGGGTGGGTAGAGGGATGAATCCAGAAATATTTCTACTATTAACTTTAAATGGTTATAACTAAAAAAAACTAATTAATATAGAATGCTGATTTAATATTCTAATAAATCCAGACAATTTAGAGAATATTTATAATTAGTTTTAAAGCACAAACATTTTTTTATTTTGAAGAAGATTATTAATAACTGTAGACTAAAAACCAATCTTGTCAACTTTTCCCATATATTTTGTACCACTCACTTTTAAACTTTGGTCATATAGTCTACCCTCAATATAATGCCAATTTCCTTTATTACCAAATATTAAATATTAGCCTTATTCATAGTATGAGTTACCCAACTTTTAACTAATTACTTTTTTTCAAGACCCTATATAATCTCTCTTGCCTACATATAGGCTTTGTAAGTAGGATTAGGTCCTTATGTATTTACATTTTCTCTTTTTTTATAGAACACTGCAGCAGACAAGACAACCAAATTAAATTGTTTGATAAAATCACATAAGTATTCAAACATGAACCTGTGCATTTTCATTAAACTTTTATACCAAATAATATTTTTTTATAAAAAAAATTAGTATATCCAATAATTTAAAAGATAAAATTGATTTTTGTCCTTGTATGACTTTATCTGAGAGCCAATGAACTGCAAAAAATAGTTTTTATTTGTCATGGATATAAATGTAACCCTTTGCCAGCTAATGGGGAGTTGTAACCCCTCTAAGGTTTTTTAAAATTGAACTCTATGCACCAAATTATCTTGCAGATCTTTTCAAATCAATTATTTGTGTGATCACCAACCCCAAAGTCACATTTCAGCCTTTTAAAAATCAACTTTTTAGAAAGAAAATTAATTTTGAAGATGAATAGTAATAGAATTGAATATTTGTTAGATATACTATAAACCACAGAGTAATAATATACAGAGTTCAGACTCTTGCTGAAACATGTATATAGTTTTATACTACTTTTGATTGTCCTCAATATAAAAAGTAATTTTATATAAAATATTCATAAGTTTTCATACCATACTGATAGTGTATTAGATAAAGACACGTTCCACTAATATTTTTGGCATAATTATATATTAATTTAGAAATCTATGAATTTATTTGTAAAAAAATGCTGCAGTTGATATCTTGATGTAGCAAATTTTTATAAAATTCTGATGATTTTTATTTACAATTGAAAAAATAGAGATCCAGCAAGAGTTGAACCTCTGTATAGATAATTTCTTTCTGCTATAAACATTCCATTGTTTTTATGTATTCCTGGTTTTCAAAAATTGATTTTTATTACAGTTTCCAACTTGAGAGCCACAAAAAAATTAATTACACAAAAATAGCTAAATTGATTGTTTTAAAATTTGTACAAATTATGCAGTACCACATTTCTAACAACTGTAGAAATGTCATTAAAATACATTGGTTTTAAGAGAAAATTGTGTGTTTTTAGCTCAAAACATAGATTTTTGATAAAATAAACAATAATTTTTTAAGAATATTTCTGGATTTGTATTGTCTAGATTCTAGTGTACTTGAAATATTTCTGATATACATGCATCATTTTCCTCCATGTTTACCTATTTCTGAAGTTAATTTGGTTACATTTGGTTACATATGGTTACATTTCATATTGAGAATAGTTAATATGAAATAGCCATTACCATAATTCATAGTAGGTATATTTAATGCCATATCAACTTTTATTTCTATAATATAAAGTATTCACTTCTACCAAAAAGCATATGTACCAACAAAAGAAATTATAATCCATATTAAAAATATTGCATAGGAATATTTAATAATGTTTAAGATGTGCTTTGGTAAAATATCACTTTACAAAATTCTACAAATGAAACATATTTGGTGTTTTAGTAAGATTTTATAAGTTTGATATGCTTTTTTGGTAATGAATGGCAGAATTAGCAACTAAATATTAGACTGGGAGCCCAAAAATTAGATAGATTGTTACATAGTCTATATTCAGAAAGATAAATCTTGTGTTGCACCAAAAATTGAATAAAGATTCTGGGGTCATTCAATGTATTTTACCTATGCTGAAAAAAATTGAGAAAAAAGTTGCATTGATTTACTTCAAATTTATACTACTGACTTCTCATGGTGTTACAAGTAATTTAAAAGCTGGTGTGGTCCTATGTTCACAAGAAAGACATTTTTAGATTTAAATGAAATGCATTGATTTAAAAATAACAGCTACATTTATCCTATTGGGTATTAATCTATTTATTTAGAATCACTAACTTTGAAAATTAAAATGCATTCTGGATAACCTATGATCTATGTTAGTTAAGATATCATAATCTCCAAGAATATTTTAATAAAGATTTTTACAAAAATGACACTGATTTATTATATCAGATTTAAATTATTTTTATTTTGAGTATGTTGTTAATTTACTGATTTTATTTGTAAAATGTCATTGTGTTGTTACAATTTTGTACAGAATTCCTGAATTCTCTAATTCTCATATCTAACTCTGACAACAAACACTCATATTAATCATAATCTTATTAGTATTCTCTTTTTTACTTCAGGTTATGTTCCCTAATATTGATAGAGCAGAATGGGTAAATAAAGTAAGTATAAATTTTTTTGTAGTATTTACATAATATTATAACTTATTAAAAAGTTATATGTAGAATGAAATCTTTACTGCAGCAAACATACAAAATTAAAAAATAATAAATTTTGGCAATATGTGTAAGAAAAAATGGCTTCAACATAAAAACAGTTTCTTTTCAAGATCAAATCAAAACGATGTAATCATATGCATTTGTTTTACATCCAAGCTGAAGCATGATAATATGGCAATTGAAAGTATTATCTAGTATATATAAAATCTAAAATTAAAAATCCTGAAACAGTCTCAGAAATGAAAAACCCTCAATGGTGAATTGTAATAGTTTCATGTGTACACAGCCATCACATTTCCCATAACCTAGTTATTATTCAAAATGTAAAAGGCTAAATAAGCACTAGTTGAATTAAAAGGCAGATCAAAATTAACTTTTGAGATGGCAGAATTATTACATTTATACCAACAATGTATATTCCTTATATAAGAAATGTAATGGCTTTGGTTGATTGAAGAACCAAAAATATCATAATTGTGGTTATTATAAGAAATATTATTAGGAACAGTACTTTGTAAGTCTACCAGAACTAGTATTATTAAATCTTTTGATTAAAATAGTTAATAATCTGAGAAAGTTGATAGTATTATAAGTAATAGAATGTGGTGTAACAATTTGACAATTATTACAAAATCTATCAATATTAGTTTGGTGATAAATTGGATTGCTGTCAATATCATGAATTTGTTTGATGATGTAATTAAAGTATTCATCACTACTCAAAAAAGGAATAACAATTGGAGCAAATATATGTAGTTTCAGAAAGATCATTAACATTAATAAAATCAATATTGTTATTACTATTGATTTTATGAAAAGCTTCATGAACATCTTGTTTATCTGTAGTATCAAAGAAATCATCATAAGATTTTAATAAACTAATTATTCATTTGACCATTCTATTATCAAAATGAATATTGTTTTACCATCTGAATTCTTTATTTCTATCAAACATTTTATGAATGTGGTCCTTCCCAAAAAATGGTAACACCTAAGAAACAAAAACTTCATGCAAACTATAGAAAACCCTTCATAGTGTTTACAAAACAACCCACAATTCTAGCAAAACCAGCAACATTTTACTTTGATTGTTTTACATAAAACCTTTATAAAAGGCACTTTCTGGTTAATTCTATGAGATTTGCACTGTGACTATCTTGCTAAAATCATCTATGGTACATTTAATAAAGAAAAACTATGAAAATAGGTGCAGTAGTACATCCTGTACAAAGTATTTAAAGTTGAAATTTGAATATCAACTCTTTTTTTTCAAATACTGTCCAAATCAATCCACAGATTGGTATAAGTTTTATAACTGTAAAAGCAGTGTGCTTTGATTTTATTAGGCTAGTCCAATACTTCGAAAATGTTGGATTTTGTACCAGGGTGACTAGGGCCAGCCACAGTTTTATAAGGGGTTTGCATGTGGAGCCCTCACTGGCAACAAATACTATTTTGATGACTTGGTGCTAGGGACATCAGATTACATGAATCATTAAACTAAGCCACATATTGTCAAAAACAAAGTCACACAATTCTATTTTTTTAAACTATTTTTCATTTTGTACCACAATCTACCACACATTTGATGGGGTGTTGGATTAAACTCCACACAGGCTATATATAACTTGGACTAACATGAGGGAACATAAACAACTAGAAAATAAAAAGGGTGCTGTAGAATAGCCTAGCTACAAACTAATAAAATTTAAAAACCAAAGTCACTAAATTCAACTTTTGAAATTGATATTGAGGTTTTTGGACAATTTATATCTTCTGAATGAAACAACTGATGTTGGACATGGGTGATTAGGGTAAGTCTACACTTTTACATGGATGTGGGGGTCTAAGTTGCAGTATCCAAATTGAACAAAGCTGTTAGGGACATCAATCTTTTAAAGGTGTATTAAATTAGTTTGCCTCTAATAAATTGTATTTTGGGCTTGGGTGACTAGATTTTTAAAGGGGTATGGTGCCATAACGTGTAGTACACAATTTGGACGTGGGTACTCTAAGGATCAGCAGTCCACATTTGCAACTACAGGCAAATGAATCAGTTTTACATTGCGAAACAACCACCTGTCTTATTTATTCCATTCCATTTTATTTTTTTAAATTACCCTGCTTGTCTTGAAGTTTATCTAAATGCCAAACTGTTGTAGAATTTATATTATCCATGATAATTTAAACTAAAATTAACTTTGAAATATAGATAGTCACAATTTTCTGGTTATGTGCTGAAGGATTATTGATTTCCTTATGTGGTCCAGCAAAATGTGCATCCACATGCTTGTTTTTTGGCATTTATGTCACAAACAGCCATGAGAAACTTTTATTAATTTTGGCACTTAATAATAATATTTACTTTCTAAGTACACTATCACTAAAAATTAATTCATAGTTTTGCACTTGTGGTTACTGCAAACTATATTATTATTTATTTGAGGCTATCCATTTATAGTGCCTGTATTCTTTAATTCTCTTTAAAATTTACTTTGTTTAAAAAAATCTTTAATTAATTCCACTTGTATCTTTAAAAATTTACTGTAGAAGATATCCACAGCTTATTAGACAATTCAAGAAGCTATCATTAGATTAACCCATTATATATTGTTAACCACATTTATTAGGGGAGTATAGAGTTAAGCAACACTGGAATGCTCAACCATTTAGGACCAAGAAACTGTGCTATTATATAGGTTACAGTTTATTGTCATGTACTCAATAAAGCATTTTTAATTTTAAATGCTTTTAGTATTATACTACATCCATGTAAATATTTTAATTTTAGATTTCATCTACACATATTTGTTCATACTTCATTTGTGGAAAATCATACTTTTAATATTATTAAATATTATTTTTGGCTCTATCCTCTTTGAATTTTATAATTCTTCAAGAAAAATGGTATTAATGTGGGCATGCTGTGATCATAGTTTAGATTGTTTTAGTTTATAGAAAAGAGGTCATGTCAGTAATGTCTAATATTCTATTTATCCTGAAAACTTTTGCAAAACATTTTACATAAAAGTAGTTTGTCTATAGTTTTATGTCAAGAAGTTTATGAATATTTCTAGAAACTGCACTTTTAATTAGTTGATATGAAGTTCAACTACCTATGTATTATTTAAAATAGATTTTTAATATTGTTGTTAATATTATTTTTAGATCATTCTTCAGATTTGGCCTAATATTGTTCACTATGTTAGACAGTTGCTGGTGGAAACAATACAACCCAGTGTTAATTCCAGTATTCCATCTTATTTGAAACCATTTGAGTTCAAGGAAATTGATTTAGGGGACACTGTAAATATAAGTTCATTGAAATGAGTCAATTTTGATTTTGAATAATATCATATATAAAGATATAATTTGCTTCAAAGTACCGAAATACTTTTTTGATTTGTTGAAGCATATAATATTTGTTGTTGTTACAGAACTTTATTGATGAACATAATAGATATATCACTATTTAATATTGTAGGCTCCCAGATTGGGTGGAATAAAAGTATATAATGATCCCAATATAGATCGTTCGGAAATTGTTATGGATATAGAAATATAGTAAGTTAAAAATATGTAAAAGTTTTTTTATTAATAGAAAGTAGTGAATGATAAACTATCTCTTCAATTTTAGCCTATACAGTGATGGAGTTGTACGCGTTCAATTAGGCAAAAATATCATTCAAGGTGGAATTGAAGAAATCCAGGTACATTTTATTTTGCAATTTGGGTATTCGGGCTAAGTGAAAATACACTTTTTGTTAATGAAAATAACTAAAAATATACCATTTTCAATGATCCAATAATGCCCACTAGGGGTAAGACTGAACTTTTGAGCTACTTATCAGCCAATTCATATCGTCTTAAATGTAACATGTTATTTTAAATGTCACTATTTTGTAAAATTTTATTATTTCAAATATTTTGTAGTTCAAAGGAACCCTGCGTGTTACTATGTCACCTCTTGTTCCTAATATTCCTTTCATTGGTGCAGTGACAGTTACATTTATAGAACTTCCAGTAAGTGTTAAATTATTCTTATTGTATTTTTCATGACTTTCTAGTGATCTTTCATCAAGGATTCTATTAAGAAACTATTTTTGTTATTTTATGTTTTCTAAGATTTATTGGAGTTCCAATAAACTAAAAAATATATACTATTGATGTCATTCAGAATGGTTTCAAACTACAAATATATGTATATTGAATTTTGATTTCCTGATTAGGTAATTTACTTCTAGTGTAATAGTTAGGTTTGCTAATGATTTTTCGCTTATTTTTATGTTGTCTGATATTTTCTATATTGTAGTTTTGTTCATATGTTAAAGTCACTATTAAACTAATGAGTTGTGATGTGAACTACTGTTTTGTGTTAACTTCAAAACTAACCATATATGTAGATGCTCTTTGATCATGATCACACAATGACCGGTTCCCGGAACATAGTGGGGGTTGAAAGGTTGAGTGTTTAGTTAATCGTTCGATTGGATATCTCTTGATCATCTGCTGATTTTGTTGTTAACACACCATAAACTTATCAGTATATTTATCATCATTAAACTAAATGAACCACATAATTATAGAAATAATTATACGTTTACGTAATAAACCATGTAGATTTTATAGTACTGTCCATGTTTAATTTATAAACATAAAATTTCGATTAATGTTTTAGTTAAAATTGAAATTGAATTATGAAATCTAAACTTTTTTGTCAGACAATGAAGATTTTATAGTGCATTAATCCTCATTATAGATCGATAATTAATGAATATAGACTATATACCAATACTAAGATATCTATAGTTTGTGGGTAATCTATGCACGAATATTTTTTGTTTCGTGGTTATTAATTTAGTAGATAGCTTCATGTTGTAGTTTGTATCAATGCTTAGATGCACTTTTTAGGAAGGTATCTCAATAATTATTTGTCATAACAACAAGCATTTGTTTACAATGGAATAGGCGCTGTAACCAACATTCTAGTAAAGCATATTAAGCTTCTATAGATGGTGTGTTACTGCTCTGTCAATTTTATAAGGTTCAAACCAGAGTCTCTCTCTGGTTCTAACTAGCTACCTGAACAGTAGTAACCACAAAACTTTTACGCTGATTATATTAATTTATTAGATAATGAACTGTCAGATTTTTATGTTGTCTACATAGGTACGAGTACCTACATAGGTCTAGGTACAACACGAATAACATAAAATATGTTTATAATTTGCTTGTTGGAGGTAATTATTCAGGTTTTCTAGTTCTGTAACAATAGTTAATTAGATTGAAGAATCACTATGAAATAAAGAAGTACGTTAAACATTAGTAATGAAAACGAAATTAAATAATTGGGATTGATGCTTTTGTAGTCATATATAGACATTTTCGTTTTTATTTAAACAATGATATTTTTATTTTGATAATATGATCACTGATTCATATTTTTCTTGTAAGTTTATGTTAATTTCAGGAGATTAATTTTTCGATGACGAATATGGCAGATGTGCTGGATCTTCCACTTATTAAGTAAGTGTGTTGCCTCTGCATTTTTGAAAGATGAACATAGTTGATGATCATTCTTCAGAGTGGCGTTGGGCATTTGTTGCAAGAGTATTTTGAAATTATATGAAGGTTAGCAGCAACTCGATATAGTCGATTAATGTGGTTGGCGAATACTTTTGACATTTCATTTTCTGAAAAATAATCAAAGCTAGTGCTGTGACTGTTTCAGAAAAAGTTTATATTTTTAAACCCTTTAACACGACATTAAAAAATTATTAATTTAATTTTTAATTTTACTAACCCATTTTCATGCTAATTTTCCGGGTGTTTTAGAAATATAATTATGAATATTGTCAATACAGCAGTTCAAGGCGCCTTAGTACTACCCAATCGGATGTGCTTTCCACTAGTAGACGACGTTGATATAAAAAAACTACAGCGACCACTTCCTGATGTAAGTTGGTATAAAACTATTCCGCATTTAGCCTCTTTTTTGTATTCCACATTCCGAATATTTATACG
The DNA here is from genome assembly GCA_034780595.1 of Parotoplana pacifica. Lineage (NCBI taxonomy): Eukaryota > Metazoa > Platyhelminthes > Proseriata > Otoplanidae > Parotoplana > Parotoplana pacifica. Next base: position 11,063 of record JAUYWI010016120.1, read on the forward strand.
AATACATCGATACCAAAGCTTACAATCACTTATTATAGGAGAACAGGCTTTATTTTTTTGTCAATTATGCGTTTAAAATAATATTCGTACAAAGCATTGCTTCGCTTGTTTTGTGAACTTTTTATAGCCAATGCTAACTAATGAAGTCCATGAAAACCAAATATTAGTGAATACCACAAATAGATGATTTCAAAAAATTGCATAAATATTAACGTGACATTTATTGTCTGCATTATTTATCGATCTTCATTGTTTTGTTAATGTTTGTTAAAATTGAATCGAGTTTTTGTGTGAATTTCTATATATACTCTCTGATACATACTTTAAAGCCAAATTGTTTTTCAAATAACAATATGACATAAGTGAGCTACTAGTTACTAATATTTACATTATATTGCCTTCACTAATTAATATCCAACCACTCTGACCAGAATGAAAAGATATTGATTCTTGTTAGTGTGTGCTATAATAAATGCTCTATTCCTTAGTTGATTAATAAATGGAATGTACCTACCAAGACTATCTGTATGTATTACAGTGACTGTTTTCTATTATTTAATATGAGTTTTAGAAGTAGTACCTTGGACAGAAACATTTTGGAACCTGACAAACATCTTTATTGTATTTTAGTTATTATAGCCAATTAAGGTTAGTACAGAAAGCCGTGACTTTTAACTTTTCATGATGTAGCAAGTGCCAAAACTGTAGAAGCCAAAATTCAACTGAAAACTCATAATTAAGAAATAACACTTTTTGTATTTCTATAAGGTTAACGTTTTGAGGTCACCAGTTAAGTTCCACTTTCTAGCTCATATTGCTAGACTGCTCAAAGATGATCAAACATATTATTAAAAATTAAACAAATAAATAGAAATCTATACATATTATTAATTTTGTATCAAATTAACTTAAGTGATGTTAATAATGGCAGGTTATATTGTCCAAAAATCAAAGTTGTATAAAATCAATTTTATGTTGTATGACTACCGGGTCAGATCAGACAATCAATTTTGTGAAGATTAGCTTTTACTCAAGACATTTTAAATTAAATTTGGAATCTTGACTAACTTTTAAGATCTACTCCTTATTATTGAGGGCGCGAACTGTTGTTTATATGGGGCTGGTGTGCCCGGAGTCTCTAAGAAACTCGATTAGAGACTCCAGGTTGTCTGCGGGACTGTTGTTGTTGTTATTGTGCGATGTCGTCAGCAGATTTGCTGGAGGTACATCTCCACTGCCTCAATATCCTCCGAAAACTGACAGCGGCGGTGTCATGTGAGCGCTGGTTGGGCATTCTTGGAGCCAGTGGGTAAGGTCTTCATTACCCGAGTTTTGGCAGATAAATGAATTGAATTGTTGGTTTCTTTGAGTTTTGTGTGGTTGGTCAGGTTGTCTCTAATATTTTGCTTGATAATTGAGATTGAGGTGCCGTAGGTGATGATTTTATTTGGTGGGTCTTCTATGTTAGCTGTTTCTTTGGCTTGGCATCAACAAACTCTTTCCAGACAGCTTATAGTTTCAGAATTTACTGATGTTGAACATGGATGATTGAGGCGCTAGCCAATACTTTTAAAACAGCATTTTTCAATTTGGACATGTTATGAGACATCAAAATTGTTTTCCAATGGTACAAAAATCCTGTTCACTTCGAATTCATTTGCAGAACCCACAATCTTCTGAAAAATCGAATTTTGTACTAGCGTGACTAGATTTAAGGTGTTCTAAATTTTTAAGAGGGTGGGGACTGTTATTTTTGTTGTTGTTGTTTCGGATGTCCAGTAACTGCAACCCGTAAATTCACCGAAGAACTCTGTATTTTAAGCCTTTAACTGCGATCCGGGTTCAAATGATCTTCGCAAGATACACAGTGTAGTCTGACCGCTTCAGGCAGCACCATACGAAGGCTAAAGTGAGGACCCTAATGGATAGTATACAATTTGGATATGGGTACTGGGGATTTAAAGCAGCACACATATGCAACTTTATGGCCAAATGAATAAATTTATATTGTATACCAACTAGTTGAACTATATGTAGATTAGTTTGGATATGTTTATTGACTTTTTGGTCTAATATTTTAAAATAATCATTTATATTTGAGCACAATAGCAGTCAGTATTGTTACTCAGAAATGTTTTCACTTATTTTAGGATTTCAGCTAGCCTATATTTCATTTTTTTGGTCTTAAAAAAGTTATTGTTATTTGTTGTTGTCAAATTTACTTGGCTTGACTGTTTTTTTAATTGTTTGATTTAGCTAGAATTTTTCTCTACTCGACTGATTTGAATCTTCTTTGTGTATCCAATTGTTTTTTTGGATATTATCATATTTTCTGCCATTATATCTATAACAAGATGGTGGATACATCGACGTAGATATGATGGACTATTGTAACTGCATTTCATTAACTTTTTAGTAGAGCTAAAAGAAAAAAATCATGATTAGTAATTGCATTTTTTTTCTGCTAATAATACATAGCTATGAAATTTTAATCAATGGGAATAGCTGTAGCATTATGAAAACTTTATAAAATGTCATAAATGATTTTAATTTGTAATATTATTAGTTAAAATTTGTAGATAATTAATTGGTCCATAAATTTTTTGTCTTTCGAGATATGGGTTTAACATTTGGCTGGGTTATAGAACATTAGTATACAATTAGTGCAGTTACGATAATTCATCGACATAGTTGTGGAAAGTTTTTTCATATAACTGAGAATTTGATTAAAACTATTTGCTTTGATTAATAGCGTGTGGAATGTTTGATGCTGATTTGTGTTGTTATTGTCATATTGTTCTTTAGCGTTGCCATACTTAGTTGCATATTATATGAACGTGTGGTACCTCGTGTTTAGAACACTAACAATATTTGATTAAAGTATTTAATTGTCTGGAGTACCCACAGTTTGACAGACATGTATGTATGTACATACACATACTATTATTGTTAGTTAAGTTTAAGAAAATACGGTTTGTTCACCAGAGTGTCAGAGAGCATGTTTTAGAAAAGATTGCGTGCTTTTGAAATCCTTTTAGTTATATGTATTTGAAAAACTTATAATTTGATTTGCTCAATATATTTGACTTATAAAAATTATAGGTACTTTTTTCTGAAACTTCATTAGTGTGCGGTCCACTGATTTAAGTCCTGACTTAGACCAAAAGTAATTAAAAATTAACATATCAAAATACTAACTAAACCATTTTGATCATATTTCTAAATCGTTTATTAAAAAGTCATTTTGCGACTTGCACCGGACTGATTGTTTTCATATCTTAGGAACCATAAAAGTGACGCATTTCAAATTTAATATAATGTTTCTAGTATCTCTAGATATTGTTACTGATTTTAATCAAGCTAGGATGTGTAATTTAAGTGATTTTAACCGAAAATGTCTATTTAATGAATTTCTATTGCATTCTAGAGGATCTAAATTTAACTTAAATAAGTATCCCTTATGATGCCATCGATTTAAAAAAATCATTTTTCGATCAATGTTTCCTAGATTTCATCCCAAATGATACACGGGAAGTGCTAGGGGGGTCACTAATAGTCCCTGTGGCCACCGAATGATTTTTAGGTATCAGTATAGTGGAATAAGTTGGCGGAGTTGAATATTATGTAAAGAAGATTATACTCGATTGATATAATCAATTACAAGATTAAATGCTGCAATTACCAAAATTATGTGACAGGAAAGAGAAACACCGAAAGATGGGTTGTATGCAAATTGTAAGTCGTGAAATTAGTTGAATCAGCGGGAAATTACAGGGCCATGTAGTAAGATATTAATTCAAGGAAATTGATGTTATCAGAAAAATTAATAGATGAGAATTGAGACTTAGATGGCTAGATGATTTTGAGGAATGAATCAATGCTCATCTATTGGCCAAACATGAACACCAACTTTCACAAGGAGAAAGAATCTTATGTGATTTAATAACTTTGGCTTTCAAGATGTTTGTAAATGTTTCATTAAAATGGTTTTATAATCTTATATTTAATTCTATCTAAGATCTAAAAGTGTTTTTGACATAATTCTGTAGGTTTGAATAGCTGTTCTGGCCTGATAAAATTTACTTTATAAACTGCTTTTTGTATTCAGCTGCGGTTGTCTAACAAAATGTACTTCTGACAGTCTTATCCTAACCAAATATTTATGGTCGTATGCCTAAATGATGTTCAAAGTTAGCTGATGGTTATTACTTATATATGAACCAGCATCTAAGCTTGCCCGTCCGTGACAATATTATTTAATTACATGATTTTATATGACTACATTATGTTCTATCGGTAATATAAATTGTCTACTGACTGATACAGAAATCTTCTTGTGTTAATTTTGGGGATAACTCTTTTTATATAAAAAAACATGTTATTGATCGTAATATAATTTTCATCTATTAGGTATAAATTAAACCTTAATGTTTTTACTGTCTGTTTTAAAGTTAGTTATTTTATATTTATACGATTATCAAAGCGTTAGCTGCAGAATGATATTTTACTGCTTTCTTGACAATTAACTCCATCCATATTATTTTCTTTAGCAAATTTAATACATAAATATCTTTTTTTTTGTAGGGCGCACTACGTATTCGAGTTATTGGTGCTCAGGATTTGATGAGAGCTGATAAAAAGTTCATTGGCGAAGATAGCTCAGATCCTTATTGTAAAGTTAAAGGTAAGCCATTTGTCTTCGAAAAATAAGTACTTCGACAAATCTTCGAATGCATTATCTGTGCATATTCTTAAAAAAACTTTATTTTTACTTTATCTTTATTACTAAAATCTATTACTATTCAAATTTTTACAAAAATATTTCTATTACTAAAATCTTTACATACAATCTAAGTTTTACAAAAATAGTTTTCTACAACGAAACAAAAAAATTCCCAATAGCTTCCTATCCTCCTGGTTCCAGTAAGCCCTTGTCTATACCAATAGCCATTTGCTATTAACTCCAAAGTTCAACCTTGCCTTATGGGCTTTATAGAATCGTTGAAAATGGACCATATTTGATGTTTTCTCGTTAAAAGTTAAAATGCTTTCCTGACTTAAAATTCATAACATTTGTTCAGACTTCCATGGTAAGTAAGTGCGCCAAATTTTGTCAAAATAGGTCACACTCCTAAAAAGTGGCTATTTCTTATTTTGATATCATAGTGTAAACATTAACCGATTTTAATGAAATTTGGTTGCTAATATAAATCTGTTGTCAGTATTTTTATGCGGTTGCTAGGGACGCCAATATTGCAAAAAACAAGGAATGTTTACAGATCACCCTATTTAACAATGGTTTCATGTAATCAAATATTCATAATATATTGGTCTTTAATAATTTTTTATATCAATATTTTATTGTGAAAGTTAAAATACATATAATTGTTTGATTTAATTTTACACATATAAGTAATAGAGATTTATAATGTTTCTATAACATTTAAAATTATCAATATATTATGTGCATTTTAAATTGGATCTTCTAATAATGACTATTTCTTCATCTTCTAGTTCTACTTTGAAAGTATTTAGGCAGAAATTACAAGCATGTACCTACCTATTACTATGATTACCATTTTATTTACTTGCTACTAGTTGGCGATCAAGTGTTTAAAACTGAGGTTATTAAGTCAAACGTAAACCCGACATGGAATGCACTATTTGAGGTAAGACATAGTTAGCACAGTATGTACACTAGTTCTTTTTTCTATGGATTTAGTATTAATTGTCTTGCTTTTTTAATTACTGTAAATTTGTAGAGATACAATTGTTTAGTACGTGTTAAAGATGTTAAACTTTGTATATTGTTACTTTCCAGGCTATTATTGAAGAAACAGATGCCCAAGTTATGGAAATAACTGTATATGATAAAGATAAAGGTCAGAAAGATGATTTTCTTGGAAGGTAAATATAAATATTATGGATATTATTTATAAATGAACATACGCAATGTATGTATTCAGTGCGAGCTGGTGGTGCAGAATTTCATCAATTTGTCTATTTAAATATTTTTTTAGTGGAATAGTTCCTCTATATTTAGAGTTATGGTATAACCTTAGTTCGCTAAACTTTTCACATTACCCGGCTCCTATCATGTAGTTCTCATGACCAAATAATTAAAACTTGCTAATATTTTATTTCAGTACTTACATGGATTTGGGTGTTGTCGAAGAGAAAGGAACGATAGATACTGTAAGAATTATAGACTATGATTTTAGTGATATAATTGTCTATGACCCTATTTACCTTGAACTTATTTAGTGGCTTCATTTGGAGAATACCAAACAAATGGGCTCCATTCACCTCGAACTGATCTTTTTGGAAATGTGTGCTAATCCAGCGTCATTTATTGAGGTTAGTGCATTTAATTTAATTTGGTTTGGTTTGCTAATTTAACCATGTTAAAATCATACAATTGTGTTTTAGCACATATTGTTAAATATCATAATTTTAAATATTAGAGCCAATATTATTGTCATAAAAGTTACTTATAATAATGGCTGATATGATCACCTTCATTATCAAGAATCGAATCTGAAATATCCCATATGTTGATACATTTCTAATTTAAGTCTCATCTTTGAGCGTTAAAGGATGCGCTTCTATTGCATTTTATGGACACTGGTGTGTCTAAAAACGGTAGGTAATCAGCTTAAAATTGACATCAATATTTATTAGGTGCCAAATAAGTCACATAATTAATCTTTTTGTTTAAAATATTATCGATCAATCTTAACTTTGTTTGTCAAATTTCAGCCCAATCTGTCCGCGGAAAATATCATTTTTAGGGGGTATTGCTATTCCCCTCCCTATTACGAGCGAACCATGTTATCATATCTGTATCTATATATTATGTGAATACATCCTTTTCACTTTTTATCTATGTATTGATCTACCTATCTGTTAAGTTAACTTTAACCATATAAAATATCCAAAACACATACAGAATCTTGTTTCCGTTCTTTTGTGCGCTTTGGTCATTCATTAGATACTAATTTATACATACATTCCTTTAAAACATTGTTTTTTTTTACTTTCTCTTGATTAATTTATATATATTTTATTAGTTGCTCCAATATTGGAGGACAATTGATCCACTTGCAATCATACATGGCAATCTACTATTACTAATAAAATTGGCCAAAAACGCCCTAAAAATAGTTAGCTCTCTCAAAAACCCTTGAAATAAGTGAAAATAAATATGGTTTTTAGGTTGGTATGGCTCTATCTAAGTAAAATGTATTTCAGTATATTAATTAAATTATTTTATAAGATATTAGAGCTAACAAAGTCAAACATATACATAATTTAAGAATCAAAGATAGATATATTATTGTTCATATACCTAGGGATTAGTATACTCTCCTTTGTTAGCTCTGAAATCTTAAAAATATAATTTAATTCATGTCCTGAAATACCTAATTACTTAACAATATTTAGTTAGACCCATACCAATCTAAAAACCATAGCTAACCATATTTCATTTCATTTCAAGAATTTTTGCCAATCTTATTTCATTTACTTTTGTTTTATTTATATATTTTAACTAAATAGATAACTTTTAGTATGCCCAGATGAGATGACAGATTATATTTTGTTTTATGGATAAATTAGCCGTTTAACAATTTCATGACTTTTTGCACAATTTTCCTACTACGTGTTTTAGTGAGTTTTAAATGGTTTTTCATTCTATCCACAAATTCTAAATTTACTTAACAGATAAAGAGAAAGGTAAATTATTTCATTGTTTCGATAATACTACTAATAAGTAACGTACAATCTATGATTTATCTTAGTAATATTGGATATTTTCTGACAGATTGTCTTACTTTTGATTTAGTTGGAATAAATTGCAAATTCAATAAAATGATTAGTTTATTAATATTGCATCAGGCGCGGATCCAGGATTATCAAAAGGAGGGGGTCCAAACATCGAAAGGGC
>JAUYWI010016231.1:0-19006 GCA_034780595.1 Parotoplana pacifica
CACAAAGGCTGGACAAGAAATTTAGAAATCACTGCCAAAATAGGTGATAGACGTGAATGGGATGTATTTGTCAAATTCTACCTATGTGTTTATATTTTTTAATACAATGACATGTTTGATAATTATACATATCTACTTACTATTTGTTGACGTAATTTACTCATAATGTTTGTCTTAGAATAAAACGGCTGGAAAATACAATCTTGGTGTCTTATGCGCGGCTAATCGTGTTGGAATATCAAAAGGACATATTTCCGAAATTATTCAAAACCAGCTCACGCTCAGCTGGGTTTCAGCAAGATGGGTTTCTCACAAACTCATTGAAGAAGATAAAATGAATTGAGTTGACCGGTGCCATGCTATAATCCGTAGGTATCGAAATGGCAGTCCTCATTTTACTCAAACTATAATCACAGTAGACCTATCATGGATCTACCGCTATGATCCAAAAAGCAAACAGCAGTCAATGCAATGCAAGTCTTACGGTCATCCACCGCAACAGAGTTGCCAGGGGCATCAATTTTGCACAGCAACTACCGTATATTTGCCTATTATAGAGTTACTGTAAGTTAGTTCACATTCCTAATTTGGTGCTCATTACTTTTATATTAGGCGAGATATATGCACCTGAAAGCATTTACTCGTTATACTATATAAACAGAATATAAAGCTAGAAAAAAATAATAATTATTCTGATTATTTAATCAAATTACGATTTATGGCCAAAATCTACCTGACTACTTCAACTGTGCTGTGTTTTAGTTTGTGGAAATTATTTTACTTTTAAATTTAGGTCTATCAAATTTACCATTTTTAACAAAAATTCCGATTTAATTCAATAGTAAACTTATTATCGATGCATAGAATAAAACTATAATTCTATGTATTGTTAAAGAAGCTTGCTTTTTCTTATAGCTCAATCCATGGAGAATTATTTATTTGACATAGACAATGCTTGAGGACACAGACATAACCAGCAAATCCGTAAAGGCGCCTCCTGATAGTTTTATCTTTGATAAATGTTGTCTGCTTTTGAGTAAGGGCTCAAATTGGGACAAGTAACATATATGAATATAAAATACTAACTTCAATAGCAGATAGATATGTTGTCAATTTAATTATGTTTAAGAATTCAAAATGATAAACACGTATTGATGCATAACATTTGAAGTTCTTCGATCCACCACGAATTCGTCTTTTTTATTAAAAAAATTCATTTAAGGTGAATTTCTAATGACTCTGCATAGAACAAAATTAAATGCTCTAATAATAATAAGAAGAATCAAAAAGTCAAATTTTGACCCTTTTTTATCTTGACCTCTGAAACAGGTATGCAGACATAATTTGGCATACCTCTAAAGAATCCAAGGCGCTACACAACAAAACATTACATCAAAATGGTAAACAGCTTCTAAGTGGTAGCTGTCGGAAAAGTGACCACTCTTGTCAGATCCTAAAATACATTATTATACGTAGGTTGGCCAATAAGCTAACACCTTGATGCCGTAGGTTTAAATACCTAATGAATAACTATTAATACCAACTGAACAGTCTACATGAAATGCCAATTGACCAATCTACATACATGCACATAGTATAAAATTATGACAGATGTTTAAAATCGATTCAAACCTGTGTTTTGTCGAGCAGCAGTAGTTGGTACTTTAGTTTCCTCATCAAATTCTGTGCCTATTAAATACAATATTTCACGGCAATAGTTGAACAAAATAGACACAAAACATTAAAAATTAGGTAGAGAAATCCTGTTTTAATTGAATTGTCTACCCCTCTACTATGGTTGTAATGGATATATTATACTGGGTGATGACGTTATCGGAAAAGAAGATTAAAAAGTAGATGGTGTTGGATAAAAGCCTCTATACAGGACAAAATGTATTTTGTAATTACTTTTTCTGTTTTATATTAAGATTATATCGAAAATGATATCCGTTAAAAATGGTTCATTAAAACCGAAGATAAAGCAATTTATGAAATATTTTGGTGAAAAGCTTAATGGAATTTATCATACTTATTAATAAAGCATTTGCCATTAAAATTAAACACTTCATTATAAACTTACCAATATCTATAGTCATTTTAAAACCGGAATCTGTGCCAGTGTCATCTGTTAGAAAATAGAAACTAGCATTTCCAAGAGTCAAAGAAATTGGGCCAGTTGGTTTTTTACACACTCTACCATGATTAGCTGAACAAATAGAAAGCAAACATTTACGATTACGTTTCAAAAATCTTTTTTTTTTAAATTGCAATTTTTCACATATATTTTGAGAATGACTTACAAAAAAAAAGATAGTCAATTTCACAACGGCCATAATGAGCTACTTCCATAGAGAGGCTCTGAAATGTTATGACAGCTTTGTAGCCCTCGGGTACAATCAAATAGTAATAACATAACAAATAATTCGAATAATGTTCTGGATAATTTGGAGAGGATAAATCTACTGGTTGACTTCCATCAAGTCTGAATGTGTTCATACATGTTTTACCTAAAAGAAAAACCGGTTACTTCAGAATTATTTTAATATTGTTATGTATATGTTGTATATATTTGTTCAATAATAAACTCTCAATTAAAATGTATCCATGAGCCGTATTGACTTGTGGTATGACGTATGCAAAATTTTATCAACAGCAATGCCGTACAGCAAACAGTTCATAATATTCATGCAGGCTCGTAGCCAGGTGAGGTGTTAACGCACACCTCCATTTTGCATAAGTTCCAAACATGTGTACCTAACTGATTACCTTCTCTTTCACCTTTTATCTACATTGTAATGATCTATACATTTGTTAAGTTAACCTTAAACATATAAAACATATTGGTTAGATTCTTTTATGGGTGTTTTGGTCATACATCAACTCATAATTTTCTTTCAAAATACTATGTTGTTCCCAAAAGTGGGATCCTAACTAAGGTACTCAAAGATCTTTTAACACTAGAAGGTGGAGTTTTTTATCTACTTTGAAACGCGGCTATATCGATTGACGTAAATCAATTTTTGATCAGTTTGACAATGAAAATAGACAACTAAATTGAAAGCAAGCTATATGACTTTAAGAACATTTTTAATAAAAAAATATTAAAAATGATACGTTAGATGTTAACATTTATATATTTATATAATGCAACTTTTATTATTACATTTTCCCTTAACAATTGCTCAGTTTACTGACGCAAAGATGTGTACCTAATTTGATTACGTAACACATGTTAAGTTTTGCTTCGCGGTTGTCAGCTTACTGACAGATTGATACATCTTCTATTGGGAGCCCATGTTGTCCTTCAGCTGATAGAACCCTTCTTCGAAAAAGCGTACGTTACAACCGATATTTTTTTTATAAGGACCTCGTTTATGTAATATGTAACGACTTCTTCAGAATTGCACCACCATCGTCAGCACAGTAAGGGTCAACAGACGTAATCTGGCCCTCCAAAGGACTCTGCCACTTCACTCCAATGTTTTTTCAAATCTTGATAGTTTGCATTTGACGCTTACCAAACGAAAAAAAACAATAACGTTGTGCAAAACAAGGGCAACAGAACACAACCAGACGACATAAAGAAAAGGCCAACAAGTTCTCAGTCGATACCCTAGACTCGATGACCGAGTGAACGCTTGGATATTGTTTCCAAAGGCGACTAGAAGCAACATTCATCGCTGCGCACTCTTGATCCATCTATCGGCCGAGCTCCGTGGTGATTAGATGGAAGACCGGGAGGCTTTAGCACCGCTTTATCAGCTCAATGAACCTCGTCCAGGTCTACGTATCCAAACTTGTCCAGCTGCTCCAGATCATGTTGCGCACCACGCTCTGCTCTTCTTTGGAACCACGTGTCAATTGACTCAACCAAACTGACAGTCACTGTATGTTCTACTTGCGATCGTCTAGTTTGTGGGAAATGTCTTTCCACAATTTACTCGCTTGTATTTTATAAATGCAATTTATGTTTTACATCAAAATATATTGAAAATGATATGCGGTAAAAATAGTTCATTAACAACCAGAAGATGAAGGACTATATAATGGTAAAAATCTTAATAAAAAATTGTCATTAAAAATTAAAGCACATCATTATAAACTCACCAATATCGATAGTCATATTGAAACCAGAATGTGTTGTGTCGCCATTTGTTCTAAAATGGAAACTAGTATTTCCAGGAGTCAGATAAAGTGGACCCGCTGGTTGTTCACACACTTTACCATGAATATCTGAATAAATAGAAAGCCAACATTTACGATTAAATTTCAAAAAGTCATAAAGTATTTATTGCAATTTTTCACAGAAATTTGAGAATGATAACTTACCAAAATGAAGATAATCAAAATAACAGGTGAGATTGTCAATACCTTCTATAGAGAATGTGCCGTGAAAGTTTACGACAGCTCGATAGCCCTCTGGTACAATCACATAGTAATTACATAGCAAATTATTGTCATAATTTCCTGGATAATTAGGAGAGGTCAAAACTGCTGGTTTACTTCCATCAAGATTGAAATTTTTGCCGCAAGGTGGAGCTAAAACAGAAGTTAGTTACTTTATAATTACTTTAATATTTCATATATTTTTTTCAATAAGAAACTAATAGTTTATCAAACAATTAGAATGTGTCCATCAGTCGAATTGTCGTGTGGAATGACATATTCCAGTTCATCTAAACTTTTCAGCAAACAGTTCATAATATACATGCCGTTCCGTATAGAGGCATGGTGCGAACGCCCGCATATATTTTCTATAAGTTCCATACATTTATGTATATACTACATATTTAGAGCTTATTTTAGCCACCAAAAATCTAAATATTCAATCGTGCATCCGGTTTGGCAGGTAATTGCCTATTAATATTAGTCTAATGGGGACAATTGTACACTTTAAAGCTTTTTATGGGGAGATCTTCAATTTGATATATTACATTAGACTATAGATATTGTTTGTATTTCGAATTCTATAGCAAAAAGCTAGAAATTTTCAAAATTCGTTAAATTGGTCAGTGGTAGGTGTCCCCCTCGATATTAAAAAAACGTAATACAATGAAGAAAATGGGAGAGGTTCGGGTTAGTAACCAAATTTTGTGACCAAACCTTTGTTAAAGAAGACCTTTGGTACAACTGGAAGTCCAATGATGTTTCTCTAACAAATCAAGTAATTTCGGATGTAAATAAAAGGGAATATTCATCATTGCTTCAGCATAAACTGTGTGTATCATTTAGATAAATATTTTAAAATAATAGAGCCAACAATGTCATCAAAGATCTGAAATTTTGTATATTGTAATTTGAAGTTGAGTAATTCTAAATTCTAAAGATATCAGAAAAACTGAACACATTTGAACATGTAACATCTACCATTTTTTAAATTTTATTTAAGCCTTTGTAGCTCATATATTTCAAAATATTATTTATCCTAATACCTAATAAAAGAGAATATCTATATATTAGGGTTTTAGCTAACACACGTGTTTTAATGTTTTGTGTCTATATTAAAACACCGAACTTATCTTGGCTATTGACATTCATTATCAATAGGAAAAATGATGTAAAAAATGTTTCACTGTGCCCTAAATATTAAGCATAATATTGTACTGGGCTCAAATTCTTCACTATAACTTGTTTGAGGCTTTCTACAAGTATTATCAAAGTAATTTGACACATGGCATCAGTTTAATAATTGTCAAGTTCATTTAAAAATTGGTTTAATTAAATAAATATAATATGCTTGTGTATATTCTATGGTTGTAAATATTTAAAATTTAAAATTAATTAAGCACAAAATCAATATAAAATAGTCATTTTATATACAAAATATTACATTGTGTACATAATTCAATAATCATTTCTTTTAATTTAGGCACTAATTTAAAGAAAAACAATATTGTACCTAAATTTAGCAAAAATGCCTTCACAGATTAAGATGCAAAACACTGCTGATATATTTTAGTTTTAAGTCAAACCTCGATGTGAGGAATCTGATGAAAAAATCTTCCAATTACATAAACTTTAATATTTGCTAAAATAAAATCAATTCAAAGTAGAAAATACTTACTGTAAAACATACTAATCTGTTACACATAGGGCCATACCTGAGCATATATAATTGTTCGGGGGAGGGGGCACAAGTCTGATTTTAGAGCCCCTCCCCATTTTTGAAAAAAAAATCCCTATAAATGTCCACTGTTTTTGAAGATTTGGCACCTCAGTCGACTCACCAAAATTACGTTTTTACAGACTATGATGTAAATGCACATATGGATCCCAGTATTAACTTATGTTAAACCATTCTGACAGGTGCTCTAAATGACTGCAGTGGAGCCTCATTTTTTTATATCGTAAAAATGTTGGATTCAGCAATTTAATCAGGATCACATGATGAACTTCCGGCAAATGTATCTGATTTCATTTTTGAACAGGATATAGAAGAAATATGCTATGTTTCAGCTATAAGACAGGTTGAAACTTGGTGCAGAGTAACATCAACGCTTCTTTTTGAAATGACATTGTTTTGGAAAGTAACAACTCTTTATTTTCAAATGTCAGTCAATGGTTTGCATTGAGAACTGGCTGCTACTTTGTCTGATTGTATTGACAGTGCTCAAAGCTGATAATTGAATTCCAACAGGTCCAATAAATACAATTCTTTTCACCAGAAAACGAGACTTTCTAGATATTTAGGACCCTTTACTTCCAAATTCAAAATAATGGGATCATTCTGACTCTTTCAGTCAAGATGGCTAATTTTTTTCATTTTGAGTACCTGCATATCTTCAAAATGCAGTGGATTCTTGTGGTGTGCTTAACGCATTCAGTTTGCTATAATTTACTAAGTATTTAACTCAACCAACCAATAGATGGTACAAAATCAATTTCTAGTATTGTCATGCAACTACATACACACTTAATGCATAATGTATCTGTTTTTTTCTGGATGCTTCATAGAAATGTAAATGTTTTATTTATATCTCTATCTATGCCATAAATAGATGGATTTCCTACAGAATAAATACTAATTGGGATGATGAGGTGACCTATTCCAATACCATTTGTACAGTTTAGAAAATGATAACATAAAATCAGACACCATAGTTTCTAGAAAATAAAATTCTTACATTTAAATGTTATTTCGAGAATGTGATTAATCATTTCAATAACACAATTAAAACAATTAAAATAAAATGTCTGTAATCAGAATTCATAATTCGTTATGCATTTATTCTATAGGTTGAGGCAATTTGGGATTGGGCGTTGTGGATGAGGTTCCCAGAACATGAAGCCAGGTTTGTTGATTGGCCACTATGCAACCACACCACAATGACCTCAGTATTAGAATCATATGAATCATATATGAATTAGTACTTATTTAATGAGAAAAACACTGAATAGTATGGAAACAGGATTATGTTTTTCTGCATATTGGATATTGTTAAATTTATATTAACAAAGAGGTAAATCAATAAACACATAAAGTAAGTATGCCAACTTCAATGGGTATGTAATTTCATTTAATTTCACATTAAATATATAACATTATTTTTAGATGTTAGCACTTACTACATATTAGTATAAATACTTCATTTAGAAAAATATTTTAAAATATTAGAGCTGACAAAGTTATTAAAGATTTGAAATTATATATATGTTTACCTATAATAATAAAAGGTATGTAATCAGAATTCATAATTTTTTATGCATTTCTTCTATTAGTTTGAAATCAAGTTACCTATTGATATTGGGAAAATTGGATTACTTTATTATTAGAAACCACAAAGTTCCATTCATTCTGGATAATTGACTTCAATTTATTTTTCCTTAAAATAAAAACATTTAAAATAATTATTTCAAAGCGATGTTTCTTAAATTGATAAATTTAACATGAACTAAAACAAACACAAAGTGTCAGCTCACAAATGCCACTGGTCAGATGACAGATATTCTGTCTGGCTAGTTAGTAACATCTGTACATGTTAGCTAATGTAGTGCCAATAATCCTGTTCTTTCATAGATTTTGGTGCTACATATATGTCATCTTATCAGTGGTATCAGTAAGATGACACTAGAGATCTTTGAAATGACCATTTTTAATGCCCTGCTAGATAAACACATGTACTAGTTAGTGTTTAAAATAATTATGTGAAAATTCTTTATTGCATGTAGTAGGATCATATCATCTCAGTGATGCCTTATGTAACAGAAAGCTTATTTTGGGTGGTTTTCACTATTATGTTCTTATTTTATCAGAAATTTAGATATGAGATCAAATCATAAATACATTTTATAAAAATCAATGTGACCCAAGAAATTAGTAAATTAAATTGGATTTCTAATATTGTATTCTTTATTTATGAAGTGTCTAACTTGTGAACAATCACTAATGTAGCTAATTGTTATCAAGCTAGAAACCATTACTAGCTTGACCTTAATTATAAAAGTTGAATATGCTAAAACATATATAAATAAATTACCATCTAAAAATGAGTTAAACAATTAAATTTAAGTATTAAACTGTGGGTATATAAAGCCTATTCATATAGTATATAATCAAATGTTTCTTAATGGAATTTAGATTTAACTTTTTGTGAAACTGTAGCATATATTTTGTTTTTAGATATCTAGATAAATCAAAATAAATTATAATAATCAGGTGTGGAACCCATCTTTGTAGCTCTGATCAGATGCTGTAATTTAAATGATGTGTTGATGATCCTTCTGCATAATTTTATCATTTAGCCATATGTTTGAGGTGAAATGAAGATGTAAATGCTATTTTAGAGCAAAAATCAATATAAAAAAGTATTGAAATCATATTTGTTCATTAAAAGTTTCAAAATTCATTAATTTATACATCTTTCATATATAAAATTAATTGACAGCTTATAAAATGATTAGAAAAATCTGGCTATTATACTTATTTCATTAGCTTAAATCATGACAATAATTATATAAAATTTGTCTATTTTTCTGTTATAACTATTTCTATTAAATGATTTAAATCAAACAATTAACTTTTTTTAGAATTGCCATAACCATAATGACTAACAGGAGGAAACTCACAGCTGCTATATTATTGTGGATCTCCAATTTCTAGGTGCAATTATGAGTGCAACCTAATCAACACAACAGTAAGTTTTATAAATATATTTAATGAATGAGTACTAATTTTGTTTCAATAATTATTAGAGAACCTATCATTATGTAGGCAGGTATACATACAATATGATCAATGGAAATATAATTCTTTAATCTTTATATTGTAGTGTGCTTAATTCATTCACTTTGTTATAATTTACTAAGTATTTAACTCCACCAAACAATAGATGAACAAAATCAATTTTTATTTTTGTCATGGAACTATATACGCACTTAATGCATAATATATCTGGTTTTTCTGTCTGCTTCATAGAAATGTAAATGTTTTATTTATATCTCTATCTATGCCATAATTAGATGCACTTCCTAAATAATAAATGAATGAGGCATCTGTTTAGTAGTAGTAGGTATACACAACCATTTAAATACTTCTTTAAAATATCGATAGATGAAATTATGTGCCTTTTAATAATTGTAATAAATAATATTTCTAATTTATGCCAAATTATTAATAAATACAGGACTGGCCAAAAGTCACCTCACACTAATATAAATACTAAATACATACATCATTTTTTATCGATTCCAAATTATTAATTAATGTTTATTGATTGAATGTTGTGAGTTAAAATCACCTTATCTTTTCTAATAATCTTTTGATAATTTGCTAAATACCTCTTGTAATAAAATGGTTTTGATTTACTGCCGGGTGACTTTTGGCCAGCCCTGTACTATTAGTGTAGGGTATTAGTAGGGCTATAGTAATTGTTGTCAAATCCATGGCAATATCCTTAGGGTCAGCTTTTGGTCATACAAAATAAATACTAATTGGGATGATGAGATAACCTTTTCCAATACTTACGTTTTGAAATCACAAAATGTGTATAAAATAAAATCAATATGATCAATGCGGTGTTGATATAGAGGTACGACAATTTATTCTCCATAAGTAATTCGAACTGTTTACAGTGTATGGTTGAATAAATTTTCGTTATATCTATGCAACGTTCATTGGACGATAAATCTTGTCAACCATATAAAAGTGAAAGATTGAAACAAAACGGTCAGCAATATTAATAACATTTATAGAATTAGGAATAAACTATAAACGAGAGATGATTAGTTTATACAGAAATCACAAGCATATGTTGTATGAACATCTTTACCGTCAACCCATGGTTATTGGCACCATATGAAAACAGTCACAGCATTGCATCAAACATCATTTGCTTCTCTACATATAATACCGGCAATGTACTTCATTTTCTGACACTTCTCTTCCGAGAACGACACCAGCTGAAAATAAAAGCTAGCAGATGGATAAACAGATGTATGCTTATACTTCCTGGAACTAGATGCCGGTTTAATATTGTGAGGTAGGTCCATCGGTAAAGAATGATCGTAACCAATAATTTGTTGATAATAGCTATTACCATTGAAACATTGTGGTTCTATATTGGTCACACAAAGCAATATGATTTTACATATATGTGCTTACCAGTTTGCAATCGATAGTAAACAACAGTTAGATGTAGGGTATCTGAGATTGATTCCAATGGACATGTAAAATTCTCAGCTACAAAATTCATTTGCATAAAGAGTTGTGTTTCAGTACTTTTGAGGACATAAATTGAATTTCACACATGCTCCGAAAAGTTCTTGAAGTCCTTTTTTACAACCTAGAGGAAAGCTTATATATCCCAGTACAGTTGGATAACCTTCAAAACGCCCTTTAAATAAACAAAATTATCCACAAGCCAAAATCCTCATTTGCGCTGTAAATTTAAAATCAGCACTGTTAGCATGTATGATGAAAGAAAACAAGGCTACCATAACAACATCTATCCTGTCAGACCGACTGTTATTCTAACACAAAATTGTACGTAACTGTGGGAGCATGGCAATATAATACAAGATAAATAATATACAGTATACTAGATACATAATATGGAGTACAGTGCACTCTATTTTGTTTTGAAATGTTCATATCCAGTGGTAGCACCATAGCTTCAGTGTTTTATACCAAGTTATTGAGTAATACCAAAAGAAAATATATGAAAAGCAGAGATACTTAATTATAATTCTGGTAGCAATAAAGAATGCTGGTTCGACATGCCCAATGGTCCATCTTTCCATGTTCCACTATATATTATCAACAAAGTAAATACTTTCAACTTACTAACATATAATCATACTAATTACTAATATCAAATTTATTATATGCAATAAACTTTTTAGACGATATTTGATAAAACACCTTATAAAGTTAATGAATTGCAATTAACTATGTTAGATCATAAATGCAAAATTTATCGATAATTTCTTTTAAATTTTATGCAATTGTGTTCAGAAAACGTTTAATTTTATAATGTCTTTCAAAATGACCAATATGTAGTATATACATATAGCATTTTTCATGTCTTCCTGTCTTGATGAAAAAGAGGCTGCAGCTTGGCATTCAAAAGTGTAAATAAAAAGTTCAATTCAAATGTGTTACAACTTATACAGTTCTTGACGATAAAGTGTTCTCACGACACCGTGAAAACCTTCTTTTCAGCTCTGATATGTGGTGAAGAAAATTTTACAGTGCGATCTTCTGCTTTGAATAATTATAAATAACATACACTAGTACTTTGTATGTATGACAACCAACTGAATTTTTCGATTTTACAGCAATGTTCATTTTCAATGTTTGGATATAACTGACATGCAAATCTGATGCTTTGTTAGGTCATAATATTTCCCTAAGACAAATCAAATGTGAAGGTATAATTATCTTGTGGGCACTTATCGGAAATCGAGCTCGGTAATGTTGGCTGGCAAAATGTTATCAAAATTAATCAGATGTATTTGATTCCAGGTGTTACGTTTAGCCCTTTGGATATTACCGGAATTGCCAGAATGCTACTAATTTTAAATCTACACCATGGCACGATTTAGCACTAAACATAGACCAATCAAAATGGCTCTTCAAATGATTCAGTCATCTTATCCAGGAGTATCATCGACCTTTAGATTCGGCTTACAAGACAGTCAAGGATCATACGCCCAGTATGATACCGACGGTGGAAGGTGATTAATTGATTTTATTTTAGGCTGGGTATCACATGAAGAGACTCTGAAACCTTTATACTTTGCAAGGCATATTAACTACTAGTTTGTTGATAAGTTCAATCTGGAGAAATTGAAGACACGAGTTCGCAGCTAAATATTGAAAATGGTCCAATAAACTAGCAGTTAAAATGCCTTGCAAACTGTAAACGTTACGGAGTCTCTCCCTGTGATATATCTATATAGTTTTCTGCCGAATAAGTTATTAAGCACTTTTAATTCTATGGCATTCACTTTTGCATCTTTCTCGGTTAGCTGCCTGTTCCTTCAATTCTCTTAATTTTTAAATCGTTTAGTCATAACTTGAGGAGTCCATTTTTGAAGGCCATCTGAAACTGAATTTCTCTGCGCGTCTCTATCATGCAAAAGTGTTTTCTATCCTCCTCATTTCTAATTAAGGGAACACCAATAGATCCGGTGAGAATGCAGAGCACATAATTATTATTGGAACCAATGTGATTGTTGGTGACGCTTGATACGTCATGTACCAAGACAGCGTTTCCCCCACATGACGGCTTTATGTGTTTGACCCAGTTCCTTTCTGGCAAATGATTCAAAGTTTGATCCAGTAATTGCATGCACGCTTGTGAATCAAACAATTTCATTGTTCTCAAGAATTTTGTAATCACTGAGGCCTTCAAAATTGATTGTAAATCATTACCGTGAACTTCTTCTCCATTAGCATTCTTTTAGGGATGATTGGAACGTCAACTCCTGGGGCAACACAAGATGTTCGCGTTGAAGGATATATCATTGGACGCCAAAAATCCATTGTTTGGTCGGTGTAGATCATTCACTGTTTGATGTTCCTTGATGCCCGTTATCAATTTTCGTGAACACAGGACTCTTTTATGCTTCCTTATCTTGGCTCAGAAAATGTGGGACAAATCGGTCGTTTCTTCTTCTTCAAGTGCCCTGTCCGGTGAGGACGTGGGCGGCCATGGCTGTGCACAAAATGCGATACTTTAAATTCAGATCCTATGTGAGTAGATTTGGCCAGGTCTTCTTTCTGATGGGACGTCTCCCCTAGCTGTACATAAACAACGTTGTGTAGTGGTTGCAGGTATTTCATTTCAATTATGAGATGAATTTCTCGTTTAGTAATATAAAATCCATTAGATTCATACAGCGATCTAAATTGTAGTCCACCAGTCTAATTTAGAGCCATAGGTTACGGTCTATTTCAACCACTTTCATTTTATAATTGAATTTTCATGTCATGCCATGTATAAAACTGAAAAATAATTATTTTCCTCGATTTGGTATACGACAATTTCTATTGCTACCGAGAATTTCTCAAACACGGGGGAAATAGCCTTACACCCAAGATTAAACCAAAGATTAAGAAACTCAACTCTCTCTAGTTTATCTGATTTATCTCAGCTCTTACTTAATAATGCAAATTAACAAATATAACCATTTTCTTATTAAAAGTCCAACCATTTTTAAGGTATCAAATAATTTTACTAATATTTTATGACATGGCACTTGAACTAGAATCGGAATACTTGGTCATTTATTAGAACAACTCTACGCTCACTTTCACCAGCGACCTGGAGAGTTGCAGGTCCCCCTTCGAGCCTGCCTACGACTGGTTTCGTGGTGGCTTGGCTAGTGAATGAAAATTAAATCAGTTTTAGGGAGCACCAGTTGCTTTGTCATTATAGTTTCCGACAATTACAGAGAAATTGAAGCGTCATAGTTTTCTTCGACAAATTGGACTTTGGCTTTTTGTGTTTCAGAGCAGTCCACCTGAAGATTTTGCCAAATATGTACTTTTCCAGAGATATTTAGCTATAGTTGGTCTGTCCAAAGGAACTGGATCCAAAAATTACATGATGGTGATTGATCATGTGCACATTTTGAAGCCTAAACCATCGTCTTGTGTTTGACAGCAGTTTGATGCTTTTATCATTCTTGTAACTAAATATTGACAAAGCTATTGGGTCAATGAAGTAACAAATTCTCGATTGTCGATTTTTAGGGGTCATATAATCAATATTCTTGGAGGACAAATATCGATATCATATTCTTGGAGGACAAATATCGATATAGAATATTCTTGGAGGACAACAATCGATATAGAATATTCTTGGAGGACAAAGATCTCTATCCAATATTCTTGGAGGACAACAATCGATATCTAATATTTTTGGAGGACAACAATCGATATCTAATATTTTTGGAGGACAACAATCGATATCTAATATTCTTGGAGGACAAATATCGATATCATATTCTTGGAGGACAACAATCGATATCTAATATTCTTGGAGGACAACAATCGATATCTAATATTCTTGGAGGACAACAATCGATATAGAATATTCTTGGAGGACAACAATCGATATAGAATATTCTTGGAGGACAAAGATCGCTATCCTATATTCTGGAGGACAAAGATCGCTATCCAATATTCTGGAGGACAAAGATCGATATCCGATATCCTTGGAGGACAGGAACAGGAAAAATTTTAATTGTACACCCTGATTATTACATTGATATAACATACAGGGGCAGAGGAAACATTACATAATCAATAGGGCCAAAATCAGTAAGACTATCTAATAAGCACATAGATTACTAATAAATTTTATTATTTATAACTAATCTATATGTCAGTCCTTTGAAGTAGACCCCCCTAATCTAAACATATTATTTTATTAACCATTAATTTTTCTTTGGGCATTATTAAATCATTTAAGGGTTTAAAAAGTAAACATAAAATGTATAGTACTTTTTAATGTTCAAATAGAGTGAATTATAAATACTAAAGTTTAATAAAATAGGAATAATCTGTCTTCTAATTTTTTAAACAAACAGTTTTATGACATAACTGATTTAAAGAAATAGTTTTAGTGTTAAATGGATGTGGTAGGACTTTATAAAAATGTAATGCAAATACATATATATGTATTATTGGGATGTTTGTGAATAGGCATAGAAGATGGAATGGATATCGTTGGGTTTAATTTTTGAAACGCATCTAAAATTTGTAAATTTTAAACTAGTGGTAGCTTTCCAGATCTGGTGCATTTTATTTTCAAATGAAGAAAACTATGGGTATAGGGTATTATAAACTAAAAATATATCATAAAAAGATTTGAAATTTTATCAACAAAAAATTTAAAAAATGAACATAATACTCTTTGGATAAGTAAGCTTTTATGACAACTGGACCCACATACAAAAGAAATAATCTAATTTCTCTTACAATTCTAATTGAAAAATTGAATTAGTCTTTCTAACAAAATTATTGGGAATATGCTGTTTTAATGCCAAAATATCTTTATTAAGTAGGTTTAAAGTGACAGATGAAAAAATCCCTTGACCTTTAAACCAAAACACAAAGCTTTCGAACAATGCCAAAACATACCTGATGCATGTAATAATCTACAGGAAATAGTTCAACCATATCAATAGAAAGATTGACTCTAAAAGACGTTTCAGTATCAGTATGAAGATGAGCGTCTAAGGCCAGGGGACAAATAATTCCTTTTTCAGTGGTCCTACCAGCCAATTCTTAAACATTTGTATTTCCCAAAATATCATTGTCATTTTCTTAAACCCAAGATACAAATTTGAAACTTGCATGTTGTGGTCTTTATCTACATGTTTTGAAAGCAGAGCTAAGTAAAAATAGTATAATTACAAGATTTTGTACTTTTAACTGTTTGCTTTGGTATATATATTATATTTCAATTATCCTTTTATGCATTGATATGAAATACCAAATATTTTATGTTGCTAAGTCAGTGATTGTGCCTAGCTAATGAGGCCCGACAAGGCCAAAACAGCTTTCCTGTGTATTCACTAGCGAGTAATAAGTAGTATGTTTTTATCAAAGTATAACTGTTTTTAGACTTTCATAGTCTTTTCAGAATAAATGTTATTCTAAATCCAATTAGTATTGTGTACATTTAGATGTCAATTCAATTGAACAACATTTCTGGAAATATTTCAAAGCACACTTAAAATTGAACCTAGTCACACAGCTTCTCAAAATAATGTTTTAAGATAAAAGTTAATCAACATGGTACCCAAAAAACTAATACCAAGACAGGAGATGCACTTGTATAAAACAGAAGTCAGTTGAGAGCAAATTACTTAACACATTAAAATCATTTTTCAGATCAAATTTGGTCACATGCTTTTATTTGTATTCATCTTATAACACTTTTTCATAATACGTCAACGATCAACATCTCATAGATAATGACATCTTATTTTAAACTTCAATTAAACAAAAGCAATACCTGAAACAATATGGATAGATCATTATTTCAAAATTTGCACCTTCAAAAATATTTGCTGCTCTTTTGGGGTTCAAAGTCTGGCTAATATTCTGAAAATATGGTAGTAGAAATACAGCTTTTATCTATGTATCTGTTTATATTAGGTTGCTCAATGGTCATTTTCTAGAAATAAGAAATCACATAATATTTCAATCTGATCTTTTAATTGATGTATGTACCAAGGAGTCTATACATACCACTAAGCAGTACAAAGGGGCTAAATATATATTTTAATAAAATGTGAAAAAATAGTAAATATTATAAATAGTTATTTTGAAATCAGTAAATTATTCAACTTTTGTCTAAAGCATACACATGTTATAAAAGAAATAGAAATGTAAATGTCTTTTTTCTATTTTCCATAATACTTTTGTGATTATAACCTATGTAATTCAAATCTTAACCCTCATTAATCCCACTTATTTATGAATGTATCATACCCACTTTGGCCACAGCAGCCAAACTGTTACAAACTATTATCTTTAGACTAGAATTCCTGTATTGCGTATTGAAATTTCGATTTTATTCTGTAGCTATGCTTCATAGACATAGCAAACTAATCTATTTATATAACCTACTATCTATGTATAATAGAATATAGCTTTTTATGTCAACCAGTTATATATATCGTAATCATATATATCTTTATTTCACTCATCCTACCGGATAACTAATAGTTGGCCACAATTATATAATATTGATTTTAATATTTTATGTATCATTTTAGAATCATAATTGATTTGTTGGCAAATATTATAAGAGACCATTATGAAGATAATGCAGACTTATTAAAAGAAAGTGATAGTACCGATGAAGATCTATCTGAATTGGAAGATTCAGATGTTGAAGGCAATGTTTAGCTTTATAAAGTTTGCCTTAGCTTTTTCTATTCTAGTTCTTATTTCTTGCTCACATTTTCCATCTCCAGTAATAACTTGTCCGAGGTATTTGAAATTTGCAACTTGCTCAAGGATGTTTCCATTTACTCTGATTTTAATCTTTGGACCTCTTTCTCTTGCCATCAGCATTGTTTTCGTCTTTCTTACATTCATTGTCAAGCCTTTCTTTTCACTGCTGTTTGGCGGCTTCATCCACAATTTTCTGTAGATCTTCTTCTGTTTCTGCAAGGAGGGCTGAGTCGTCTACATAACGCAGATTATTGATGTTAATTCCTTCTATTTTACATCCTGGTAAATGGTCATTATCATTGAATATTTCTTCGAAATACTCTATCGAATGCTTTTTCATAATCTCTAAAAAAATAAATATTGGCTGTTGCCATCTAAGTACTTTTCCATAATAACTCTGAGATTGAAAATTCCTTCTCTAGTTCCCATTTTTGGAACAAAATGACAACTTAGCTGCTTTTCGTAACTTCGGGGACATATTTATAGAACCATTGATGCACAATTAATTCCATATCGGGGACAAGCACCGTCTTCTACAGGGTACTGTTACAATACACAACCCTACTAGGCAAGGCAACCAAATGAACCAGGATCATAAGTAGGTCAAGCTCATCATGTAGTTAATATGGCTAATTCTAAACCCACAATGGCATGTATCATACAAACATGGTAAACAATGCATATTTCTTAGAGACTTAGTAGATTTTCTCTGTCATCTGTGGATTGATGGTCATTTTATAAAACTCCCTACTACTATTACAAAAAATATCCAAACTGCCTATCATGCCATAGCACGTGATGTTGAAAAATCCCAAAAATTAACCAATTCTATCACTTGGTTCTATTTTTACAGCATTTTGTAATCTGAGCTTCGGTGACAATTTTAGTTTTGGCCAACAAATGGACTACTTTTGAAATATCCTTATCTTTTTTCTGTTACTCATTAAGCAATTGAGATTTGTTTCAGATGATAGATATATCTTCAATATTATCATGTACACCATTATATATCACTTTTTATCTTACACACATATTTTACACAAATCAGAATTTGGTCAATTTTAGCCTGCAATTTGAAAAAAATCAATGTAGATCAACAGGTTTTGTCTCTAAGTCAAAATGTACTCATTTTGTATTAAATATGAATAGTAATACACTATTTTTATACAATTATAATAGACTTATGCACTTCATAACTTACAGACAAAAAATATTTGAATTTAAAAATCGAAAAAAATCATAAAACGACTTTTTCAAAACCACTTTGGCCATTTCCAAATAACCACTTTTTGTATTATAGAGCTTCTAGCTTGCTTGATCATGTAATCTGCCATTTTAAATGTATTGATTGTTTCGGCCTGAGTGACGTGCTCTGGTATTAATATAAGCAAGTTTATTTTCTACAGGGTAGCCATAGATATTTTGCAATGCTACCAAATATTAACATGGAAAACAATATTAAATATGTTTGCACTTATAAATACACCCCTGAAAAAAAGTAACCGTTCATTTCAAAACACGTTTTTTTAAAAACACTGTTCTCAAATATTCTTAATACTTGTTCTAATTTAATCAAAGCTACATTTAACA
>JAUYWI010016342.1:0-19002 GCA_034780595.1 Parotoplana pacifica
ACTTCAGATGTCCACACAAAAAGAAATGAAGAGGCGATAAATCTGGTGAGCGAGGTGCCCATTAGATCGCACCGCGTCTACCAATCCACTTATCTTTGAATTCATGATTCAGAAAATCCAGCACAATGGATGATTGAAAAGTGAACTGGTACCCCATCTTGTTGGAACCATGTGTTGAAGGTAGTGGAAGGTCATTTAGCATCGACATCAAAATGCCTAAAGCATTCGAAGACAGGTCTCTCCATCCACATTTGAGTCAAAGAAATATGGTCCTGGTAAACGTTCATCCCATATCGCTGCCCATTTTGGACTTGTGTAGCTTCCATCCAATATGGATTTTCTGAGATGTGGAAATTCCAGCAATAAGGCTATTTTTAGATCTATGTACTGCAGACGTTCCTGCAAAAATTACCCAATTGTCTTATAATAGCAGATTTCGTATATATCTCCATGGGGCGCTACTTCTGTGCCACCCTGTAATATATGTAGTTTCTCTGGATATAAAGCCCATAGATGTTAACGCAAATCACTAATAATAAATGTTAACCTGCTTAAAATTTGGCATTAATGGATTGTTATTTTTAAACACTTTTGTCGATCTCTTTAAAACTGTTGCGAGACTTCAGCAAATCAAGTTGGCACATAAATAAATCTCCGAAAGAACTTTAAATATGAGTTCAATTTAATAAATACTTTTAAATAACTTTAACATTTTTGCGTCTTCGTATTGGGTTCATTTATATTTGTCAATGATATTTTCCCTGATCAACAATTTAGAAATAATACTCTACATACATGAGGGTGGCCACTCTTAAATATCTTTGTACGTAACATAAGTTTCTTGCATTAACTTTTTTGGATAGTTGGGATAACTAGCTCATTGCTCTGTCAAGAATAACTGCAAGATATTAAGGGTTATTATCGAAGGGGATAATTTCATTGTGCAGAAAATTCTAAAAGTTAAATATCAACTTAAGACTCTTGGTTTTATTAATTGCTTGAAGTACCTACTTTTTTTAATGAACATCTTTTATCTAATATACAGGATGTTCCAAAAGTCTTTGCAGTAGATAAAATGGTATAGTTTAAAGGGACATTACCCATTGTACATTTTACCATTTTAATTGTCATCCCTAGTAATTATGTTTCACATATAAAAATATATTTGAAATATGCTTATAAATAATTTAATTTTACTTTTATAAATTTGAACTTCGACTATTTTTGAAGGTTATTTGTGGAATATAATTTATTTTTCTTTTACGTCATTTTGATTACTCATAAAACTAAGTAGTGTAAGAGTATATTATATTTTATTCATTTACAAACAAAACAGGCATTTCACTGCGTTATCATTTTTAGCTTTTGGAATTGTGATATCAATGCTAAAATAGCTGCATTCTCTGTGAATACAACATACAGGTTGTGAACACAAATATACATTGATGCATCTACCATTTTCAAAATTTAAAAGTCATAGCTCTACCACTAGGTTACATAGTTTGTAGAATTAAAAAAAACATTTTGCCTGCTAAGTGCACAGACTTGGACCACCCTGTATGTATGTAGGTGAAAATATACATTTTTGTCGCACTCCAAATTTAATTTCTTGTATACTCTTAGCGCAATTGTGGCTATGGTTTTGGATTAGATATAACCCTTCTTACCACGCTTATCAAGGTTTTCTAGATATACATACTATGTAGCATTCTTTATTGCTTACTTTATCAGTCAACGTAACAAACATAGAGATGCTACTTGATATTTGTAGATACGTTTTATTAGAATTCAGAGTATGAGGATAGTGTTGCTTTGTGGCTGTTTCTCTTCTAATTCTATTTTGGTTGATAGTTCGATGAAGCTCACATTTGGTAGAACTAGGTTTTTGAGGAGTTCTATAAATTTGATTTTGATAGGTTTTCGTAAATAATGTTGCTTATAACTAGATAATTTTCGGTTTTGAAGTCTTCCAGTAGTTGGATCATATTCTTCTAGTTCTGTACCTCTGGTAGAGTGTCTGCGACCGATGACCCCGATTAGAAGATTTTGGTGGTGACACTTCAAAGGTGCATCGTCTCGATGGTTATGCAGTCAGGTCTATTTGTGTTGTTTCAACTAATTTTTGTGCCCTCTGTTATTGTTATTCTGCAATTATTCCACCTTTCTAGGATTTTTTATTTCATGAATTAGTCATCTTTACTTTTGATTTATTCATTGGATGTAGGTACAGCTTTTTGTTCCAGCAAAGGCTTTGATGCAGATTTTTAGAATTTAGAAGTGAGCTAAGCAACATCTAGTCATATCTTTTCGGTTTCATTAGTACTTCAAACCTTGCCTAGATAGGTACCTACAAAATTATACATGAATTTTTCTGATCATTTTGTTTCTCAAACACATCTTATACTGTTAGAATTAAAGATTTACTGATTAGTATTTCAATTGTGAAAATTTCTATCTTCTTCTTTTGGCTTTGGTTGTTACTTTCGCACCGATTCTGTCTTATTATACCATCTTCGCCAGTCTAGGACTGAACTTTTTCCCTCTGAGACGAAGCCACACCTTCTTCTTAAGTCTGAACCGGGGGAGCCCCGGCTGTCCGCGGCCGATTCTCTCCAGAAATTGGATGATCCTTGGGGGGTTGCTGAAAATTAGCTCAAAGCTGGGTCTAGGGTCGTCGAAGGTCTTTCTCCTTTTCATTTCCCAACGGGAGCAAGCAATAAAGACATGCGCTGTTGCAGTTTTGGCATAAAGGGCTATCCGCCTTGCCAATGGAGTACAGGTACTTCCTAAAAAGCGGGCATTTCCCGACTCGTAGCTGGTGAATAGTAATCCCCTCTTTGCGAGTAAGCTCTTCGTTCACTTTTGGGAAATCTTTAGTCTTTCTGTGATACCAATCTTCTGTCTTTTGATTGCGGTTACTACAGGTTCGACATCCAGAGGAATCTGGCCTTGCTCCAGATGAGAGCCTCTCTTTGCTTCGACATCTGTAGCTTTGTTACCGTCAATATCGCAGTGTGCTGTGATCCACTGCAGCTCCACCTTTCTTCCTTAGCTGTTAAGGGTTTCAAATGTATTGATAATCGGCGTCACAATGATAATTCTGTTTAGCTTACTCTGGAGGGAAGATTTACTGTCCGTAGGGACTCTAATGCGATTTCCAGACTTTTCATTCTTCTTCGTCGTAATTTGACTCTCCCTGTCACGAATTGTACCAGTGAGTGCAATTTTAGTCACTTCAAATGCATTAACTGCGCTCTAAGATTAACACACTCAAGAGATACTAAACGATCATGAAAGTGATTTGCTTCAGGTGTTGGACTTTTCCCCAATCATTGACGCCTTTAGCTCAGCCAAATGTAGGAAGAAATCTTGCTACTTCTTTGTTATACAGAACTATTGATAATTTCTTATTGGTATACAATTGAATTTATTGAATATCGATTATTTGTTACACAGCATTTACTATTGTTAATTTCATAATCGTGAATACAAATGATGTTATTATCAATTTTTACGAAATTTTAAAATTTGGAGAGGGGCCTCGTTTTTTTTCGGTAGGCCAGGGGCTCCAAAGTCTTAATCTGGCACTGGTAGCAGGTATAGGTTTGCCTCAAATTGAAAGTTAAATTAGGTACCTAAAAAGTAATACATACTATATTTATAACTTTTCCTATAGGTAATTGAAGTGCAAAACAGAACAAGAGAATTGATAATTAAAAATATTTATTTATAAATACTAAAAATTAGTCAGAAATGTTGCATACAACAAAAAATAAACATCACAGTCTTATTTTAATGGAACAATAAATTCCATATATAAAATAGATAGCCTTAAAATTCCTTCACAAATAGTTAGCAGAAATTATTTTAAGATACCCACGGATACTAGGCATTAAATGTTTGATCTTGATGATAATATTTTACAAGTAGAAAACGAATAAATAATGTACACAGCAACAGCTAAGGTGGAGCGGAGACCAGTCCAGCAGGCCCTTGACCCAATTGTTGTCCGCCGACTGTACTTTGGAGTGCTTTGAAGCCAAGCTCCTCAACAGGAATTCCAAATTGTTTTAATTTTGCTTCGTAGGTCAATAGAAGATCATTGTGTGCCTAAAGAAACAAAAAGAGGTTATTTTAATAATAATAAAACGCACAACAAAGCACAATAGAACAAACAAAAGAAAAATACTGACAAACTTTTTTGCTCATGCAGATGTCTGAAACAACATTTTGAAATTAAAATATTAATATGTCAATCTTACACACAAGATCTATGAAAATGGAATACAAGATGTGGAAAAAAAGAAATAGAATCAGAGAAAGAGCGGCAGTTATAAATAGGAATATTCCAAAAAGAACTAGATCATATATTTTTAATATGCGGTCACAAAGAAACATAAAAATCAATGACTCTTAAACCTTACCTTACAGACCCGGGCTAACTCATATTGTAGATCTTTAATGGCGCTATTCTTTGAATCCAATACGTCCTGAAAGAAAATTTCAAAAGAAGTTTAGAAAATCTGAATAAAGCTGACACAGATTTGTATTGCATAATTTTAGATCATCATCATCATCAAGTGCCATACGCCTTGAGCGCCTTGGTGACGCCATTTCGAAAATCTTTCCGGTTCCTAGCCAGGATCCCAACCTTAGATAGGTTAAACAATTACATTAACAGCAATATTTCAAAATAAATATACATAGTTACAAAATAACTTTCAGCAGCTCTCTGCTAAAAGTTAACCAGATTGATCACCTATAAAAATAATTTCAGTTGAATGAATGGTTTTCAGTGTGATGTCGAAGGTACTTCGAATAATGATGTATCTCTAGCCCATAAATACAAGTCAGATAAAAGCACAACTGATCTTAGACCTCACCTCAAGTTTCCTAGTTACCACAGTCAAGGCAGTGGGATCCAAATTACTGGCAGACAGCACTTCGTTCAATTGGGCTTCCTTCTTCTCCAAAGTGTCCCCCAGAACTGAGATCTTCTTTTCAAGGAGAATGTTTTTCAGTCCGCTCTTCTGCTGAACCTCGTGAATAGCCTTTACAAATTTCTGATACAATTCATCACGTTCTTTTTGCAGCTAAAATACAAATAGAAAATGCTAATCATGTTCAATTTTTTTTAAAATATCAATTTTATAATATTCTTTAGTTGCTCTCAGTTCACTAGCCGAAAACAATGTACAATGACCCATTGTTAACAAAACTTAAAATGCCAACTTTTGTAGCATTTATTTCCTTTTTTCAAATTATACGCATGCAGTTCATAATCGTGAAAAACTGATCAAGATGACGAGTATTTTAATCTAGAGCAGTCGGTAGCCCTTGGTTAGAGGTTAAATCGTGGTAACCAAGTGCTCAAAAAGTTATAACATGACAACCTATCGCCGCCGGCCCGTCTGTGAAGTACCCAGTTGTTTCATGGCAAAATGTTTAGCCCAAGGAATGAGATAAACAACTGCCGGAGCCTGGTCAATATTCTATACGCTCAGAAGATACTGGCTCCCATCTGTAGCTTACAAAATAAATCTTGCAATAATTGAAAGCTGTTATCGATTATATCAACAGTTGTCGGTCATATTTTATCCCAAACTGAAGAAGTATTTTAAGCAATTAATCTGCTACAGATAATTGACTATTTATTAAACCTCAAATATATAAATAGAAATTCCGAAGAATGGCTTACCATTTCAAATCTTTGTTGTAGCACCTCTTGCTCCCAGTCTAACTGTTTGTTTTCCTTGTCCATCATATTTATCCGAGCTTTAGCATTCTGAAATAAGACAATTAATATGTCTTTTTTAAAATTCAATCATTTATAATCGTTTATTGTTTGTTTTGTTTTCAACCTTAACTCACCTTCAGGGACTCCTTATCCTTTGAATAGTTGGCTAATTGTTTCTTCAATTCTATATTTTCGTCCTCTGCTTTTTTGAGAGGTTCCACGAGCTTCTTGTTCTCATTCATCACCTCGGTCATCTGCTTCTCCAGTCGGTCTTCCTTCTTCTTCATGTCCTCCACTTGCTCCTGAAGTAAATAAATGAGTTTTTCATTGACATAGTGACATCTCTACACTGGGAGAACTACTCCTGGTTAATTTTATTACACGTGTTCTAAATACAAACAATTTCTGTACAGACCTTCATTTTTACAAAAATTTGAATATTAATTGTCTTACAAAACGTTTTTTTGTAACAAAAATGTCCATACGAATCATTTTGTACGTGTTCGCTATGGACCATGCTACTCCATACTACGAGTCAAATCATACTTAACTAGTAGTATTGAATAATTTTAAATATTTGTCGCAATACATCTCCACATTTTATTGGAATCGTCTACATATTTTTAGTAAACACCTAAGGCGTGTTCAATCAATGAGTTGTGGACTTGAACAGGGCCGATCTGTGAAAGAAAGGAAATAAATGGGGGAATAGGAGATTTTTGCAATAACGAAGTCTCCCTTGGAGGCGATAACCATCTGAATACGACGTGCTATCGATTCGATTAGGTTTGTGATCACGTGAGCTCTGATCTATTGCCATTCACGCTGAGTTGCGTCCCACAGATCTGACATTGAGTGCAACTCCAAATAATCCAGACGCTGTTGGAGATAGACCCATTCTCAATAGGGTTGAGGTCTGATGACTGCGGGGGCCAGGGCAGAACCTCTACACCGTTGTTTTCGAAGAATCGCTGGGTTGTGGGAGCACTGTGACAATTTGCATTGTCCTGCTGAAACCTCTGATTGTGTCCTGGCAGGTTAAGATGAACAACAATTTCATGAAGGATCTGCATTTAGGTTTACAGCGATTCTGGCGATTGGACCTGAAGCATTGAGGATGAAAGCACCCCAAATCTGTCATGAGGGAGCCATCGTTGCCTGAGTTGACAAGCCAAGACTTAGGTGTAGCCGTTGGACGAAAGTGGTACCAGAAGCCTATCTTGACGTTGCGAACACACAGAGCAACGTACAGCTCTAGGACAATCTTCAACAGAGTTGGTTGCAGAAGACGATTGATCATTCTTCTATCGCAGTTGAAAAGCTGTGTGACCTCCTTGGTTGAACAGCGTAGTAATGTGGATTATTTGATCTTCAGTGAGTCGAGGCATGATGAAAAATGGCGGTTAGAGTTAAAATTATTGCTTTAATTCATCTCCCAGTGAAGTTAAGCCTCAGTGATGCGCAGTAGTTTGAATCTTGGGTTTCATTGGCCTATTAGCATGCTGCATGTGCAGAGTTTAGTTAGAAAAACTATGATGCAATCACTTAGCTATTCAAAGGGTTACAGTATCATTATATCAAGCTTGCTGAGCAATCCCATCATTATGCAGCAAGCTATCACTGCTCAACACACTGTGTTTGTGTAACCACTGGTCTAATTGCACCGTTCATCATATTCCCACTGCTACACCAAGCGAGAAGGCTAAAAATTATTGATTTAGCTGTGTGCACATTGCTGGATGTCTTGGCTCAACTGGCCTGCTCATTTGGAAGCATAGGAAGTGATTTAGTTAATGCCAGAAACAAATAAATAAGAAATAACTAAAATTTTGACATGGAGATGTTAGAAGTGGCCGGGGCTGTATACCGTACATAGGTAGAATAAATATTTACTGCAGAAAACATAAAAATAAGAAATAATATTAGTCAAGCCTTCGACAGTATTAACATCATAGAAATGAATGTAATCCAACCAAAAGATGTGTAAAAATATAAATATGGCTTCAACATAAAACAACAAGAAAATGACATTAGATGTTATTGCTCCAATAACACCATTGTCAATGTAGTGTATTAAATGGCATTTTAGCCATACTTAGAAATGAATAATACTAACAAGTAATCAAGTAACAAATACATGGTATCCAGATGACAACATAATGAGTGTGTCAAAAACAATGTTTGAGGTTTTTTAATGTTTGGTAGAATATCAATAACTTTGACTTGATACAAGAAAAGGCTTCGATTGAAATTTTATGTCGAAACTTTGTAAATCATAAAGTTGCCGACATAATATACATTTTTATATCTCAATACCAGTTGTCAGCGTGGTAATCTTTCTCAGTTGGTCCAAAGCTTCTGAGGTCATACATAATTTATAATTATAGCACAAAATACATTCTGTGCACCACAAGCCCATTGCAAAGTATAGATACTAATTCTTTAAAATAATATGTAGTTTTCTATACAAGTTGGGAAACCCGGGAGCAATGCAGTAGTTTAGCCATAACCAGGAATTTTACCTAAATTTAATGACTCCTAGAGTTAGAAGAACTTCATCTTACTTTGAGCGTATTGATCAAAGCTAGGTTGTTCAAGGTGATGTCATTGTAGTAGTTCTTTATGTCTGAGAACGCCTTCTCGTGGTTGCGCATCAGTGTACTGATCTGCGTATTCTTGCGCTCCTCCACCTCATGAATTTCCGTCTTGCGACGAAGGTCCAATTCATCACGGAGCTGGTTCAACCGTCGCTCGTATTTTGATTCAATCTCCCTAGCTTCCCTTTCGAAATCATCGCGCAGTTTGGACATCTAGAGGTTTGGCAAATGAAAGGAAGCATTTATTTTGACAAAAATAAGCGTCCAGAAAGCATCTCATATTCAAATTTTCAACTAAAGTAATAGTAATCAAGGAAACGATGTTTGAATTAAATATTCAATTAAAAACTGCTGAAATACATTACATTTATACATGGTTTACTTTACAAACTGTATAGAACTTGAACAATTTTATTTTAATGATGACAATATTGTGACGTCATCTCTTGTCCCGTGACAAGAAGCTACTAAAAAGTTTAATTAATTCGGTCGAGATTTGTCAAACACACAGATAAAATTGATGTCCCACCCATTGGGCTGTAACTTCAAGGGTGAACACCTCAACAACTTACCTGTTGCTCATATTCCCGTTTAATGTTCTTCACCGTCTCCTCATTGGACAGTTGCTGCTCTTTGACGTTGACCTTCAAGTCTCGCTTCTCCTTCCTGAGGTCGTTCTCCTGATTTCTATGCGAGTCCTGTGCTAACTTGAGGGCCACAGTGGATTCACCTTTCACTTCTGTCACATTATTTTGGTGTTCATAGAGAAGATGCTTGACTTTCTGTTTATAAACCTAAAAAAGATCAAAATAGTGATAAAAAGATTGATTCATTGAGAACAGTTTTTTTTATGTTAAAAATATTTATTATCAGTAAAATGAAATATTTTAAATTTAGCACTGCAATCTTTTACTTTAGATATCAATAATCAACGTTTTGGAAAATTCTTTTATAATTAATCTCATTTACAATATTAGCGGTCTCGCAAACCGCATTTTTTAGTCAATCAGAGAACATCTACCTTAATTTTAAACTATTTTAGATTTTTTATCTACTTTATATTTCTATAGAATTTAAAAGGCTATAATAACAAATCTTAAGGACTTGAAATAATATTAAGATCATACAAAGCTTGAGTTTATCTTTAGGTACTATAATTTGCAGAAATAATATCAGTTTAACCGTTGGAGGACAAACATATTTTCACATGTAACTTTTAACTTGGAAAGATTCATCGACAGAATTTTTTAAATAAAAAATCGATAAGGTTGGTCATAAAAATCAATAGCTTAAAAAACTCAGAATATTTATTAAACTAAACAATGGAGTGTTTATAGTTTATCTAACAAAAATCAATTATTTACTATTTAGCTCCATTTTTGGGGTAAAAAGTGCATATTGGAAACAACTTCATTTTTAAAGGACCGTAATTTTTTAAAGGTTGATATCAAAATCCGCAAGAGCATTTGTTGTGCGGATTTCAAATTTCAAGTATATCAGCAATTTGTAAAAAAAATTTGGGCCACTTTTGTGCGCCAAAATAGAAAACTCTTTGGCCCAAAGGGTTAAATTATATACACTACTCCTAGACACTTCAATTTTGGTTGGGGCAAATAGAAGAACCTTTTTGTTAATTTCGTACATTAAACTACTTTCAGCCAATCATATTTGGATTTTCAAAGATAAAATTAGTTAAAATTCAGCATTTAAAAATGGAATTAATGAACAGGCCCTAAAAATGCATATTCCAAGCTCTTACTACAATTATAGTGGACAAACAGTGACTGTTATATAAAATTGTTAAATCAATATTTACTGACACAGTTTCAGCAAATAAGTAGATAAATAATACATGATTTTCCTTTCAATGCATTAACAACATATAAAGTAGGTACTCTCTCCCTCTCTCTCTCTACATAGTTACCTTGATTTCTAATTGATGTCTCTCTTCAGCATCTTCCATTTCACGGTCCTTATTCCTCAGTTCAGCCCTCTTTTCTTCCAGCTGTCGTTTGGTAATTTCCCAGAAAGTATTGATCTTGTCTCTCTCCAGTTGGAAATAATTCCTCTCTTCCCTCTCCCGCTCCATTTCAGATCGGAGTCTGTTCACATGCTCTTCTAGTTGCTCCTTACTCATGTCTTCGGTGGAGATGCCATCAATTACTGTTGGTGTTTTCGAGGCTTTAGCTGACTTCTTCTTGCCTCACTTCTTCTTTCCACTCTTTTTCTTCTTTGGAGCCTGCAAAATAGTTAGAAACAGAAAATACATTGTGTTTGTTTCTTAATTGTTACATTATTTGTATATAACAACCACTAGTGTATACAAATAATAAAATTACACATGGGTCTTTGACCTCGAAATCAGAACATTGTAGTTTTTAATTTTGAATTATGTAATAAGCAAATATCAAAATAGGAAACCAACAGGAGAAATGATGTAATCAGAAAAGCAACTCAATAATTTAATTGTTTAGAAACAGTTGTATAGAAAAAAACACATAGAAAAAGTCATTTATAAAAGGTTGTAATCAAAAAGTTTTAAATGAAACAGTCAGAAGCTTTTAAAAAGTTGTACATAATTTTACCCAATATTTAAAATATTAGTTTTTTTAGTTCATACAAATTACATATGAGATTGACCAAAAGCGCCCCCGTTTTCAGAAAATCGTGATCTTGTTTCGTAAAATGATAGTTGACCATTTTTTAAAGTATCTATACTGTTCAAAATAAGAAAAACGTTTAGACAATTGTTCCTATACCAACAATTATATCAAATTTCAGTCGATAGATATTCCCTCTACACAATTATCACTCCATTTTAGAGACGTTGTATCAAGCACCACCAATGCACTGTTGTCATCATAATAGCAACTGTGGTAAATTTAAGGGGTAGAGCCCATACAGGCCTCCCTTGGGGTCTAGAAAAATGATATTTTTGCATGTTTTTAATTTGTTATATATCTATAACAAAAAGAATTTAATTTTCAGACAAGATATTTCTTTAAAAAACACAAATACAAATTGAATCTAAAATTCAAAGATTTTGCTGGGGGGGACAACAGGACCTTCATTTCAGTCTATGTTTGTAAATACATGTATGTAATTCACATATGTTTAAATTGAAGTATAGATAACATAAATTTTAATTTTCTGACAATAATTTTCTTACCTAAAAATACAAACAAATTAAAGACTCAGAAATCTAAACAATTGAATCAAAAATTCTGCATGGGGGCCTTGGACGTCCCATGTCCATTTATGTTTATAAATAAATCATTTCAGTTTCCTATTAAGTTTCAAATGAAACCAAAGTCATATAGATATTATATAACTGTGTTGATATCCTATAAGATATGATTATAAATTTTATATCATTTTCTTTTGTATTTACATTTAATAATGCAACTTGTCTATAAACTACATTAATGTTTTATCTTAACTTTCGGAAACTTTCGATAGTAAGTCGTAGAGGCTCTCTTTTCAAATCAAATTTCAAAATTTTTGACATAAATGAAATTAAACACAGTTAGCTATGCTTTAGATTGCTAAAAAATTACAAAACTTCAACTTTAAAAATAATGTATCACACGAATGATACATTGTATTTACATAATTTCTTATTGCAATCAATACAAATTTCTTTTGGTTCATTTTTGCAAATACTAGTCATATCAGTGAAGTTTCAATTTATACTACTAACACATATTACTCACTTCTAGGCAGTTACTATCATTGCTTACACTTTATATATGTGCTAAGTTTCATTGAAATTACTTAAAGTCTTGGTGATAAAGAAAAATTTTTCCAACTTTAAGCATTCATAGGTTAAATCCTATGAACTGATTTCTAAATATTAGCACATATTATTAAAATGGTAAAGCTGCCAATTTGAACAATTTTTTGGGGTATTCTAGCTTTTAAAATGTTCAAATTTTTTATATTCAAAATTTGACAAGGCTTGCTAGCTCATAGAGCCAACAGTCCATTGCGATAGACATAGAACTAATTCTATGTGACCTTTTGTGTACAAATAAATTATGTATAACCAATTTCTATATGATATGCCCTTTAGTTAAATTTGATCAAAGATTGAAATTTCAAAATAGTAATTTAACAAAATGACCACTTTTAATGCAAAAAAACATTACTGCAGTTTTTTGTAAGTCTACCAGATCTAGTATTACTAAATCTGTTGATTAAAATAGTTAATATTCTGTGAAAACTGATAGCATTATAAATGATAGAATGTGGTGTAACTATTTGAAAGTAATTACAAAATCTATTATTATTAGTTTGGTGATAAAATAGATTACTGTCAATATCATGAATTTGTTTGATGATGTAATTAAAGTGTTCATCACTAGCAAAAAAAAAGACTAACAATTGGAGACCATTAAAATTAATCAAATCAATAATGTTATTACAAATGATTTTAAGGAAAGCTTCATGAACACCTTGTTGATCTGTAGTATCAAAGAAATCATCATAATAAGATTTCAATGAACTAATAACATCCCTGATATAACTTAGCCTGAGAGAACTATCTAAACTATTATTAATATTAGTAAGAAGAGAAATATATTAATTATTGGAATTTAAATAACCATTAATATTAAAAAGTTGAATATTTGGATCAAACTATCTAAATAACAAATATTACCTAAATTATGTAAACATTTTGGAGGATTGTGACAAAAGGATTTATTAAATATAGCAGAATTAACAGAATTTCTAGCATCAGAATTATAAGGAATAGTATAATGAAAAGATTTGATAAATTCAGAATTAATATTAGTTTTAGAATCTAGAATATTAGATATAGCATCATTAATGAATAAATTAGAATCAGACTTAACACCAATATCAAAATCGGCAGAATCTAAAGGATTAGTAAGTATTAGGGATGGGTTTTGAATTGTAATTAGCTAAATTAGCTGACTTAGCTAAATTAGCTGAATTAATATAAATCAGAATTATTATTAATAAATTTAGCAATAATATCTTTATATGTATTGCAAAACATACTTAATTTTATAATAAAAGTTTAGTATTATAACCTCTGGTGCTTAATTTATTGTAAAGTAATTTGAAATAAATAGACAAAAATCTTCATGAGAGTCACAAATATTACCATATCTAATTAGTTAGCTGTAGAGGCAATTATATCCAATAACAATGAATATTACTGTCAAGAAATGATAAGATAAACAACTTAATGTGAAATAGATAATTAATCAACTACTTTATCATATATTGTAGTATGAAATTAATAATTAACAATTTTAACATCAAAAAATGTATTTCTTAATTAATTACTTTTATTTTGTTCAAGAATTAAATCTTTGCAGTGACATACCTAAGTATTTGAAAAGGGGGGTCAAATTGTTGTTAAAAGGGCAGATCTATGGAATCATTTCAAAAAACAAAATAAATCTATTATAAAGTATAACATTTTATAAACAAATAAATGTTTGTACAAAATATAAAATTGGCAAACAATAATAAATGCATTATGATACACATCTATCAATTAGTCCTTAATGGTACACATTGTCTTCTGATATTTGCCTAATAATGTATAACATTTTATACAATTATTACAAAATATAAAATTACCAGAAATATATGAGATGGATTTAATAAATTGATATATACTATATATACATTAAGTAGTCATAATTAGTACCCATCTTTAAATAGTTTTGATATTTATTAAAATTAATATGTACATGCACAATAAAATAAATGACTTTTCAAAAAGTATTGAATATACTAGTCAATTAAAAGGTTTTTCATCTCAAACTTTTTTGGATACTGAATGAAGAACTTTCTATCAACATCATTATTTATATTATGTCCTTGATGAATGTTCATCAGTGCCAGGATAAGAGTTGTTGTGTGATCATGGATGATCATAGCCATATTTTCAATCATTGAATCAAAATGTCTGTTCATACTTGGCTAATGTGACCAGGAGTGTACAAGTAATTTTTAATAAAATTTGCAAATTTGGGAACCTTTGTTTATTATAATCTTTCATCACTTGGGCCAATAAAGAGGATTGATCTATTTCTTCTATGGTTGAATATTTTAGTTTCCAAACTCAGATTTCCTGGTCAACCACTTAGAGTTTGGCAAGTTATCCTTAAAGAAATCAATGACTTCCTATAGATCTACTTCATCAGCATTTATAGAATAGTTGGTACAAGGTACAGCAACAGATTCAAGTCAAAAAGTTATTGAATCAGAAATTCATTTCTGAAATGAAAGTGTCAAGTAATGGAATTGCAATTCTTTGCTTGCAATATTCTTCTACCATTGTTGCAGGTCATTATTTCAATTCATTTGGTATACTGCACAATGTGGAATGCAAGGGGTGATTGACAACTTTTTGGCCATTGTCTTAAATTATCAGTATATCACCAAACCTCAGCAGCATCAACTGTTTCCCAGAGTTTTCATATCAGATATACAGGACTGAACTTTGCACAAACCACATCCATTGCTTTTCCTTATAGTTTCTATGTAATCAGAACCAATGGATGTAGCAATTGATACAAATATATTATGCTAATAATAAATTTGAAATTTGTATTTGCATTTATGAATGAGGTCCTTTTCTGTGAATGTCATGAAAATTAGCACTATCTGGGTGAGTTCCATTTATAACTTCAAATGCCGCAATCATACGTGGAATGGCAAGATTAAAATGCTCATATGATATATCACATTCTGACCATCTAGTTTTACACATCCCTGTTAGAACACTCCTGCTATTAGAGTTGTGGCCACTTTGGCAGCATTGTTGGGCAATATGTTTAAGAAGATTCTCAAGTTTCAA
The DNA here is from genome assembly GCA_034780595.1 of Parotoplana pacifica. NCBI lineage: Eukaryota > Metazoa > Platyhelminthes > Proseriata > Otoplanidae > Parotoplana > Parotoplana pacifica. Next base: position 15,176 of record JAUYWI010016342.1, read on the forward strand.
AGAGGCATTCAAGTACAACTGTATAGCTTTGTACTGGTCCCATAAGTTGTCAATTATTTGAATATTTGATGCATGGGCCAGGCACAAATTCATGTTGTGGGAGCAGCAATCACTTAAATGTAGTTGCTTTGGTGCCCATTTAGTTGTAATTGATGTGACACCATTTTTCTCTGACTGCATGTTTGGTGTTCCATCATAGCATTACATTCATTTCTATTATGTTAATACTATTGAAGGCTTGACTGATATTATTTCTTATTTTTATGTTTTCTGCAGTAAAGATTTATTCTACATACATCCAATAATTTTTTTAGATTATAAAACACTTTTAAATTTCCAAAATCTTTCAACTGTATCTATTGATTTGATATACATGCAGAAAATACTGATTTTTAGAAGGAAGTATGTTTGTTTATTTGAGAATAAAACAATCAAACTAAAAGTCCTATCTTGACAAACTTTTACTTTACATAAAGACCACCCTTAATTAACAGTAGAAAATTTCACTAAAATTATTGCTTTAAAAGATTAAGGAATTTTTGTGTCCAAGATGGTCCATATATGAAATTCCTATATAAAATTATTTAAATAGGAAAAATAGAAAATTAATTTCTTACTAAAATATGAATAGTTCATTGAAATGCCTTCATATTTACTACATCTATTCTTTATCTGGTATGTTCTAAGTGTGCCAAGTAAAGAAAGTCATAACTTTATCCAAAGTTAGAAATTGAGGTCCACTGATTTTGGAACTGGACTGAGCCAATGCATTAAAAATTAATTTTTGTGAAATTCTATTTCTAGCAGGAAGTTTTTCCAAAATCACTAGAAATTGTCTAGAAACTAATAATAAGCTATTTTCAATGAAATAGAGCTATTTAAAATTCCCTCAATTTTTATGAACCTGCCTGTATGTTGGACCTCATGGTCCAGCACTCATAAATATGAAGCATCCAATTTTCTAATATATTATTTTTATTGCCGTCCTAATTCTAAATCTCAAATTTGAGCATAATTGGATGTTAATTTAAGTTTTAGAGCCATTTAAGTGATTTTGGGCAAAATATTGATTTTTTTTACCTCAGAAAATGTAAATCAATAATTTTGTCAAGTGTCTAGTGGACCTACAAACTGAATTAGAAAAATATCATAATTGTGGTTATATAAAATATAAAATTAGAAACAACTGCAGTTTTTAGTAAGTCTACCAGAATTAGCATTACTAAATCTGTTGAATAAAATAGTTAATATTCTGGCAAAATTGATAGTATTATAAGTGATAGAATGTTGTGTAGCCATTTTACAATTATTACAAAATCTATCTTTATTAGTTTGGTGATAAAATGGATTACTGTCAATATCATGAATTTGTTTGATGATGTAATTAAAGTGTTCATCACTTGCCAAAAGGGAATAACAATTGGAGCAAATGTAGGTATGTACCCGATAATTAATAAATAATTTATCTTTAAAATGAAGTTCTATTACAAGTGATTTATAGTTTCGCTGCTTTGTCTGCAATTTTATCAAACGTGTAAACATTTTGTTCGGCAATTAAATTGTGTCATGAATTCTTAATTAGTACATCATTACTGTCTTATGATGCTCTATAATTTAGCTTTCATATAATTAAAAAATGAACTAATTATGAAGTATTTAAAAAAGTTACATTAAATATCTAAAATTATAGAATACTAACTTGCTACTTCGAAAATAATGAGTAGTATGTATATTAAACTAACTAAAAGAAAATCTTACCGTCGATGCTGCTCGTCTTTTTCCTCGCCTTTGCCCATTCGGCAGTGCAGGGTCTCCACATCTTTGGCCAACCGTAGCCGGTCGGCCTCAGCCTTGCCAGCCTCACTGCGCAGCTCTTGGACCTCCCGGCGGGCATCCAGACGCGCTCGCTCCACCTGACGAAGGCTAGATCGCAGGTCCGAAGTTTCCGTAAGCAGAGTCGTCTTCTGATCTTCCAGTACTGAAAAGTTTACATTATACTTGTAGCAGAACAGTGTTTTTCTCAAAACACAATTCACATTAAGAATCGAATATGTAAAGCAAAGAGGGTAAAGCAGAACACAAAATAATCAACTAAAAAACGAGACATTTTTATTAAAATTCGAGTCTGATTGCATTAACTTTAATAACCAAAATTGGCGGCCAAAAAGACGGATATCAATATAATTTATAAATTACCAAACGTTTCACTTTACTGATATAATTATCGACATGGAAATCTATATAAATATTTAAGTGGATTATTTTACATGTCCGTATATTTTCAGACCTACCAGTGATTCATGCCCTATTAAGCTAGTTAGGCAATTCTTCTTTCTAGTTTTACACACATATTTGACTGATGGACAATGCGGGAAATTATGGACCCGATAAAAAAGGTATGCGGTTCGGTAGATAATAGTTTTAAGCCAAAAAAAATTAATATTAAAAAGAATTATCTAACAAAATAAAGAGAGTGATAGATATGATATGGAAATACACCAAGCCTAGGGTAGCTAAAGGAAAGCTTCAAAGTAAGTTGGGCATTCACAGAAAACAAAAGTAATACATTTTGATTTTATGTAAATATCTTTCGAAATTCACAATGAGGAGGTAATATGTACTCATGGTAAGAATTGTCGTTTGCAGAAATTAGTTGTCGAATGCCATTAGCCCGGGAGATGCGAAAGGTTTACTCATGCTCTCTATTCCCAAAGGTTTGGTGGGTTTGTAGAGTAGTACTGCTCAAGAATGGCAAGTCCTAGGTTGCAGAAATCGTCCCTGGGAATCCAGGGTTCACACAAAGAGATCACCCAATGTAGTTTTCGTATGGTGACAACTATCGATGACAAAGTTGCTTCATTTCGCTTCAAAAGTCTCAAAATACCTTAAACATTATCTAAAAGTCTAAATTATTGGTTAATCGAAAGTAGCATTTTTTATAGTTCTACTTTTATGCTATCCATAATTCATCAAAATTGTTAGACATTTTACGTAAAATGGAATCAAAATATTTCCACCAGCAGCAGTCAGTGGGTGCCCGCAGAGAACAGACATTACAACTAACAATGCAAGCAGTAAAGGCAAGGATGAACGAGAAGGCAAAGATAAAATGGAAAAGAGTACTGAGGAAGAAGGAGCCAGTTCAAGAACCAGAAGAAACAAATAGAGGGCATAGGCATCACAGCGTGCTTCTTTGACGTCAGCAATGGCAAACCACCGAACGAGAGGATGGTTGAAGGTCTTAGCTACAAACAAAGAAGAACGTACCATCAACTGAGATGCGGTAAACTGAGAAGCTACACAGGAAAGTTCATCAACAGTCATGTCGACGAGAAATGGCCATCCTAGTACGAAAAATCACAGACAGCAAAACACCTCCTGATAGAATGCAAAGTTACATAGCTGGAAGATATGGGGACCAGAACCATCACCGGAGAAATGCTTTTTTTAAATAATCAAAAATTAATGAACCTTTTGAAGAAAGTTCCCGGTGGCATTTTAGCACTCTGATATGGATACCATCAGCCCGAAGAAGAAGAAGAATGACCCCTGGAAGCACAGGGAACATTTCCAGGTGTACTACATAACAAAACTACCAAACATTGGGAACAGATAGGTTGCCTGGGAAAAAAAGTCGTTTTTTCTCTGAAAAAAAAAGTTAGTAAGAAAAAACTACATGATCAATAAAGTTAATTATTTTGCTGAATATCAAGTAGAAGGTGTTCCCACAAATGTAAATAATCAAATAACTTTTATTCACCAGCAAAGCCACTACGAGACCGGTTTCGACCTTTTTGGGCCTCATCAGTCGTAGGTAGGCTCGAACC
>JAUYWI010016453.1:0-19002 GCA_034780595.1 Parotoplana pacifica
GAAGAAAGAAGGATTGGATTGGACATATAATACGTGGAGAAGGAATGGTCAAAGCAATTCTGGAAGGTCGATTTCTATGGAAACGTAGAAAAGGAAGGGGATGTTAGAAGAATTCAAATCAAACGCGTATAGAGAATTGAAAGACCGGGCAGCAAACCGAGAAGGATGGAGAAAGTGGATGCCATAGAATTGTGAACCCACCTAATAACTGATTCGGCAGAACACACACTATAGATAGATACATAGTTGGACACAACTGTGGTGTTATTCCATTGTTTAATTTAATAATCCAAGTAGTTGGGTACCTACTGAAATATTAGCGAGTCAACAACAGATAGTTGTGTCAACAAGATTTGCCGTATTATATGCTTCAATTTATTCATTTAAGCATCTTGCGATGTCAAATATATTTGGGTACATTAGAGATTAGCGAATCTACAACAAATCAAAATTTCAAAGATTAAATATATACCCGAAGATAATTTTGTTATGATGTTTAAAAGGTTATTTAGAGGTAACTATACAGATTTAAAATGTCAACGAAAAGAGAAGACACATTTTATCTTTAGAAGAGAGAATTAAAGCCATTCAAAGTAATGAAAAAGGCAAAACCGCTCGGTCAATTTTTTATACGAACCCCTCTCAAACGAGCATTTTTCTTGAGATTTAAGATGGGCGTTTGAGAGGTGGGTGTTTCAGAATACAACTATATCTATACATTTTCTGATGGTTTCCCGATGTTTAAATAAAATAAAAACTAATTGCTAAACTATAAATTGACAAATTCAAAAATAATTTAAAAAATAAAGAGAAAGAAACAAACTAATGATCCAAAGCTCACAGAAGTAGAAAACAAGTAGCCAAGTGGAACCTCTATAGGTACATAAACATGAAATTCTGACTTACTTGAGTCCTTTCCTGAAGTAGGCCAGGAACTCCTGACTCTCATGACCCTGCACCTCCCGATACTGCACCGGCTGACCTCCCAGATAGTTGTCCAGCTCCACAGACTTGATGGCCGCAGCGCCTTGCTCGTCCACACTGCTCTCACTGCCCAGCCAGAAATGCAGCCGCCTCTGCAGGGAACCATGCACCTCTTGCACCTGGAAAAGCAATACAAGAAGTTTGTAGTGGTAACCACATACCAGAATTCAAAAGCATATCAGTACTCAACTATGAAAGACTCCTGGAAGAATTATTCTGTGTTTTAACGCAACTTCCTCAGAAAAATTCTGTAACAATGGTTTCCGATATTAGAAAGTGATAATTCTGTAAAACTGGTAGACATTAAAATTTGACGCCTTTTTGTTGTTAATTAAACTTCGATATTCACTAAATAAAAAGGTTTTTCCATGGGTTTTCTTTTAAAACGTCCTCTATGAAGCCCTTTCTAAATATTTCTTTATACTAAAAACATATTCGATATACATATATTTAAAAAATATAGCAAAAGATATCTTCTCATTAAGAAAACCCGCTAACTGTTCACTTTGTTATCAATCATAACTATCTTTATAGCCATGTTATATATAAAGATAAATATCGCTCATATCTTGGTATAGATAGATTCAACAATATTTTCATTCTGTCAACCTTAGGTTGCAACAACGCACAAATCACCTCGTAAAACAATTTGGAAATAGGCCCTAGAAAAACGTCCCAAAAATAGATAAATTGATTTTAATTGGCCAAATAAAATCTATATTTTGAAATTTTTTATTATCAAGTGATCAATATCGATTTAATAAATATTTATGAAAATGTAGGTCAAATATTAACTCACCTTAGCAGGTCACTTAAGAATAATTACAAGATAATGCCCGCCCCACCCACGTTTCGTATATGACTCTGCAAATCTGTTATGTAAAATATATATGTACCCAGGTTAGATATCATTTACCTATGTGTCACTTTGGTTTATGTATCCCATACTCTAATCACTGATCCACACGTATACAATTATAATTGTATCTAATTATTCATCCCTACTTCATATGGAGACGTACACGCTGAGGAATTAAATAACAATAACTAATTAAGACAACAGCTATACATATATACTGTTTGTCTGTCTGCCCCCCCCCCCTCTATAGAATGAGTAGTTGTTAGCCTTGTCAATTACTATTCAAAGTAGTGATTGAACATCCTTTTACAACAAAAAGACTTAGCAGAACACGCTAACGATCTCATACCAGTAAATTATAAAAAAAGATTAAATTCACCAAACCACCTTTTTTAAAATGGTTCAAAAAAGTTTCACCTAAAATACACACGTATCTTATTTTAACTCTAATTTCAAAGTATTCTTAAATAATGAAAGGCAAAAACAGAAACTTAGTGTCATTTGTATGCTGTTAGTATCATCAGACACCAGTTTACATAACTACCTTTCTTAAGATTAAGAGATCACAAATAGTAAAAATTCATACACCAGATCAATACCCTACCAGTCCACCTAGTAAACTTCTTGATGACCGAATTTTAATTAATCTATTGCAGTAAATCATTCAGGTACTTTGGCGCCGTTTATCTAATAGTCCAATAAATTCAAAATACTTATTTTACCCAGGCGGGACTCCCCTTCAATACCTAGGTACTTCCCACATAATATTTTTTACAACTTGTTAAATACAGTCTTCATTGTCATGTTTGTGCTATATGTCCCTGTAACAATTTCCTCCAAATAATAATGGCATACAGGTGCTACACCGCGCACGGTACCTACACCGATCAGATAATAAATAAGCTGCTCTCCTCCATAGTATAAAAACAACAGCAACTACAAGTTAATCAATAAACCCTATTATAGGAAAATTGATACAAGTCAATAAATAAATAATTGCCAACAGAATTCTATTGGTGGCACTGGGCTGGGTAATCCTTTTTTACTTAATCATCAATTACTCTTGGCATGGGCGTCAGTAAAAGTCGTAAACTTTGACAACCGCAAGCTACCTATCTAAGGTAAACAGTAAGACTTCCTAAAATCTATAAAAACAAAATGGAGGCTGACTTGAAAATCAATTTAATTTCAAATTTTATGTGCAAAATTTCCAACATAGCTTCCTAGTCGTCTATGGTATGTAGCCGCACCTACAGGGTGTCCCATAAGTAACGCTGCATTGGAAAAAAAATGCGATACGAATATACTGTTATATTTCATATGTATAATTGGTCATTTTCCAATGGGGCGATACTTGATGGTACATCCTTGATCGAAATTACAAAAACAAACTTGAAAAAAGTAAAATTTCAAAATGCCATATTAAATAATTGTGCATTTACAATAATATTACTAGGTACCAAAATATTCATTAATTTTATGGCTAATTTTATCATCTAAAATCTACATATTAGTTATTTTGGACCTAAGTGTAGTATTTTTTCGAGGGCCGTCAAATAAGCTGATGCCGAAATGACAATCAGTTATGTTATTTTCAGAGACATATTTAGAATGTACTCGGTACATAATTTTGTGTTTAAAATAAATAATAGGTAACGATAATCTTGTCACTGACTGTTTTTAAGCCGTCAATGATGGGGTTCTGCAATCTCCGTCTTACCAACGATTCCCAAAAGAAATCATACTACACAATCTCCGCCACTCACTGAATAAATAATGTAGGCATCTCCTTTGTAAAATGTCCCCCATTGAGGTTTTGGCACCACGATCAGCTGCATAGCCTGTAATAAATAAAAGTCAGACAATTACACAATAGCAGACTTCATGGAAATAGTCTTTACTGGCCAACACTTTGTATTTTAAATGAATCGCCATTTGACCGAAAGTAATTACCCAAGACAGCCTAGTCACACTTTCAAGTTCTTCCTGTAAACAACACTTTAGAGATAGCAAAACAAACAACACCATCAAGTTTCCAAATAGTCATGGCGCGGAGAGACACCTTAATTTTCGGAAGTGATTCAGCCAGAAGTTAAACCAGCTGTTTCCATGGAGATGATCTACTAACCTTCTGTTTATAAGCCTAAATACGCAAACCTCAAGTTGAGAACATAATTATATTACCTACAATTCTAATAGCAAGGTACAATCATTGGAATGCATTATTGCATTATAGGGAAAACTCTCAAGGACGACAAAATGATTATGTAATTATCACTGCAAATCAACTCAAGCTAGAACTTAAAGAGTATTAAACAATGCACTAAGCTGTTACGAGTATAATCGAATTAGAAATGATTTCTGAAAATAAATAATCCCTTGTTTATACGTTTTCCAGTATTAGGTACCTTATACATCAGTTTATTCGGAATTTTATTAGAACAGCAAAATAAAAAGATCAAAAAAAATAATCCAGAGGTGGCAGTTCTGAGGGGTTTCCCCATTCTGATAAACGAATGAAATAAAACCAATTCATTGTGGACTCAGAAAGGCAGAAATCTAATCAAATGAGAAAACTACTATAATATGTAGTACCGCATTTCTTTAGGCAATATAAAAAAACTAAAATAATTATTCAAAATTCAAATGACCCATTTTTACAAATCCTCTAGGTCCCACTTCTTCTGCCAAATTCAATATGTAAATAAATTTTATGCATCTCCAGAGAGAAGCTGATACAAAATTGTTAAATTCCCTTTGTTCTTACTTCAATCCTCCATATTTGAAAGAAGGGCTTGCCATTGGTGCTGATAGCTCGAAAGGCCGGATCCACGGATACAGCTGTGTTCCCCACACCATTATGCATTTTCTAAAATTGAAATAACCAAACATTAAAATCCACTCATCCAGGGGCATACCATGACAAGGGACAGTCAACAAAAGGTTTTGTGTGCCACTAACTTTTAGACTGGTTTTTATAGGTTAATATTTCATATCGTTGAAACTACCTATTGTTTTGAAATTTGGAACAACGATTTTAATTTTTTACATTTAGGCTTATATCTCAACAATTGTGATAGATATGAATGCCATATTTAAGTAGTTAACCACTAATGTCAATATCTTTCAAACAAAAAAGATTTGTGTAATATCTATATCTGTTACAGAGATATTTACCTAGTACAATTAATTTTTCAATAGTACATACACTATAGAAAAATCAATACCAAATATCACAGCAACAAAAATTTATAATTATATTTTTTTTGTTTGAAAAATATTAACATTGGTGATAAGGCATTCATAACTATCATAATTGTTGAGATGTAAACCTAAATAATTTTCAGCCCTACGAAATCGGCGACCTAACACAGTGACGTAAGTTAATTGAAAAGAGATAATTTTTGAATCATTGAATATCAAAAGTTAATATTGATTGTTCCAGTTCTAGGCCATTCAAAATTAATGTTTCCGGATCTTGGATCTGGTCCAAATAAAGGTCACGTGTTCCATGACCTTGACATTTTACAAAATGTGTTTCTCTTATAAGTTCAAATTTCAAAGCAATTGGTTCTGCAGTTTCACAGATAAGAAAAATTGGTCTATAAAAGCCAGCCTAAACTATAGAGTTAACAAGCCCTTGTTACAGTACGTTACTGGCGGATTCATCTCAAAATAAATTAATAAACTTTATTCGTATAGAGTTGAATAAATATATCCAAGCCTAGTAAAGGGTGGTTATTAAAACGTTTAAAAAACTTGGGATATGACATTTAAATTATAGTTAAAATAATTTTCAATATAAAGGAATTTTCTGTTAGAACAAGAACCATAATTAATGAACAAATTTTAACATAATAAAAAGAATACTTGTCCAACAAAGTAGTGAATGTGAATATAGATATCAGTAGTAGCAACAAAGCTCTTGGTTTTTGATGAAATCAACACGATCAAAATCGTTCACCTGTTTTGCCTGCAATCTACGTAGACCGGACCTGGTTCGCCATTTGGAAATAACAAAATCGTTTTTATCATCCGAATTCAGAGAGAGGTTGGCCAGATTAGCGTGAAGGTCACTGCTACTGCTGAAGGAGGAATTCAGACTAGCAGGCAGTGACTGAAAAGCCATGGTTGATACCGGAAAATGTGACATGACGATATTCAAAATACACAAATATAAAAAACGAATAATACTTGAATAATGCAATTGTCCCACAAAAACGATGTAGATTGACTTAACTTCAACAAAACAAAACAACAATGCAAAGAAACGTGGATAACATCAGAACAGAATGACAAAAAGAAATAATTTCTTCTTATAAGCCTTCGGCTTTGCTCTGCTGTGAAAGAAATAAAAATGTGGATCTTCAGTTGAGGTAGATACGCAACATATTTGGTACAATACTTAGGTACTAAAACCTGTGGCTGCAGCAGGATCCATCATCCATTGTACACAACAAATTATAAACTTATACAATGTTAAAGAAATGATCGATGTAATGCAGAACTTGTGCTTATGTCGTAGGTTAATTAGGTACCTGCGCCTGGGAGTAGAATGACAAGTCATTATATTAAGTGTTGTAGTTGGATATTAGATCACAATCTTCAATAATTAATACAGGACAGTCAGAGGAAAATCGTTGTGCATCTTTTTAACGTAAAAACAGTTCAGAAAACCGATATAACCAACCTGCGAATTGTTATTATGTGCATAACGTTGTTATTTGCTGATAAAAAATCCGTATAGGTACCATTTCTATACTTGAATCATTCTGTCATTCAAAAATTAAAAATAACCACACGTTCCATCATTACATAATATCAATTACAGAAGATACCTACTCTAGGCACTTAATCAAATAAAATTAGCGGAAAGATTCATTCATTCAACAAGTGTCGGTACCTACTTGTGGGTACACACTAATAGAACCTTTAAAAATACATGCATTAAAACAATGCTGAAGAATTTTGTAACCTCCATAACTAATTGTATGTATAATAAAGAGAAAACTTAGGAAATGGTACACCATAGCCATCTTTAAAATAAATAAAAAATCGATTATTTGTATCGGTTTTTATAAAAATCAAAGCATTATAAATGACCTGAAATATTTCTAATCATTTGGAACCTTTTAATTATGATTCTCTTTAAAAAAAATCATTACCCACTTGCCTCGCTAACCCCCCCCCCCCCCACAAATATGGCGCCCCACCCATTGACTAGTCTAGTAACCATAAAAGTCAGGCATCCAATTTAATTTACTAATATGTCATTTCTTTTCTTCTTCTTCAAGTGACGGGAGCTCGGAGCTATCTGGATCCATAGTCATCAGTCATGCGACCAATTTTACGCAGGAATTTCAGACATTCTTCGCTAGACATTGAGGAATTGGATATTGATGTTGAACTCAAATATTTGCAGGCAATGTGTGGTCCATCTGATGCAGTGAAGAAGAAGGTGTTCGACGTCTTTATTTGTCTCTAGGCAGTGTGGGCATATGGGGCTATCAGCAATGCCTTTGCGATGGTGATAACTCTGGATGAGGGGGCTGTGGCCAGTACGAAGTTTAGTTTCTCGATACGCTTTGGTGGTTTACCGCCTGTGATTTTATAACTGTGGTCATGTCGGATGTTTACTAGCCAGATGCATCTACTGTGACGGTTAATTCTAGCCTTTGCTGTCTGTAAATGATGGGAATGTCAATTTGAGGCAATTCCGTTACATCTTTATTCATTTTCATTGAATTCAATATCTAAATGTCCTGGTACTCAGAATATTGTGATGGTGGCTAAGTCTGAGATATCACAGAGGTTCTTCCTTAGATAAAAGGATCATTCCTGATTGCTTACCGACCTAAGTGTGTAATTTTAGCAAAATCGAGCAGTGTCCGACTAAACGAAAATCTCAAAATAGGAGTCTTGTAGTTTGCAACATTTTAGTCTGAAAATTTTAAAACCAAATAATGTTTTTCACCTTATATTGTAGATACCAAATTGCTCTTTCCAATTAGGTATTATATGTCACACAAACTTCAATTGTTGAACCTTAATTCAATAGCCTATAGCTTGATCCCATTGTCAATGTCTTTTAAAGAATCTTTCCAAGGTATTTTGTACCATTAGCTTTCAACCCAATCTGTTTGAGAGAAGTATGTAATCCAAGCCCTTTTTTTATTTATCTAAAAAAGGTGTATCTACGAAAAGTTAAGAAGTTTATTAAAAGTAGACTATATATAATAATTGATTAATATTTGTAAACAGTATTGAAATAAAAGTAATCATTAGCCCTACTAAATAATTACTCATAAATGTTTGAAAAATATTAATGATCAACATTAGAACATTATAGAAATGTTTCAAATGTAGCCAAATAGGTATCATTTGTGTGTTCAAACTTTGAGGGTTAATTAGACTTACTATTAAGGAACTATGAAAGTCATTGAATTAACTACAAAATGTATACAGATTTAAAATTTTGTTCATCCAGAAAGTGGCTATAATTTCTGGTCAAATTTATTTAACTTAGTCTCATTTACTTCAAATTTGGTGTGTAGATCCACTAAGAACCCAGTATTAAAAATCAGATTTTTGAAATGTTGATTATCAACTTTGATATCTAGAATCAGTATGCCATTAGAAATTATATATTAGTAAATTGGATACCTTACAAAAAAAATAACTGAAGAAACGGGTCTGCAAAAATGTATCTGCGAACCATTGGAAAATTGTTTTCCTGATCATGCAATGGAAAGAAAAACACCTAAAAGTCGACATAGAAACCAATAAAATCCCTGGAGCCAGTCCACCACATCTCCGGGAAGCAGCCGCTCGTCGTGTACTGGAGAATTACACTGACATCTGGGCCTTGTGCGATGACAGTGTCATGGCAAAGAACACCTCATCAGGAGTAGGGTCCATCATCCACTGGGATAACAACACAACAACTACAAATCTGCAAGCAGCCTCTGTTGCCTTTGGTTCCTTTTTTGCTGCAGAGAGTGTTGTTTCTTATCCTAGCCACCAAACACATCCTCAACAATGTCCACAAAGTAAAACCACAAAGCAAGATCACTTATTCAGACCCAAACTTGCACTATTCTTTTAAGTTGTTTCTTTTGAAAAAAGTGAAAAGACACTAAAAAATGTGAATTTTAATGATGATGCCAAATTGTTCAAACTGGGGTAAATTAAATTATTAGCAAAGACCGAAATATACTTGACCGAAATTAGAATATTAAACATGTATCTTAATCTATGGGAACTCATCTTCATATAAAGTATAAATTTGTCTAAATTGGACTTTTGGTTTGATTGAATTTTTATTAACAAGTTTATCATACATCCCTCTAAAAATCAGTATTTTTGCATGAAAATTAGATCAAATATCTTAGTTTTAAGGATAAATAGATGGATTTTGAAAATTTAAAAGCATTTTTCTAATCTACATAATTGGGTCTATCCATATTGTGAAAAATTAACATGTTAAACTTTTGCATCTACTGCCATTTCTTTAAAACGGACTCCCTTTTTCATAAATTCGGTTTTTTGAGGCAATTTTATCCAAATAGCACTTACATTACATATTTACAGAATTCCAGATAGAGATACATTATAGAACATGTCAGAAATCTAGCCTTGCAACTGATGCAACTGTCTTTAATTAATCACTTCAATATTATTGCTTTTAAATTGCCTCATCTCATCTACATTATGTTATTTAAGTAAACTGTCGAATGTATATCATTAATATATCAATGGAGACATTTGCTGTTAATTACAGTCTTAGCAATATGTATTTGCTAATTACATATTTCTAAACATAAAACTGGCTTTCTAAATCAAAATAAAAGTAAACATTTATTTTAAAAAACAATGGAAACAAGAAAAAATGAAACAAACAAACATTTAAAAGAAATGTATGAATTGGTGTTATCATATCTGTACCTAAATGAATACCTATTCCATTTTCACTTTTTATGTGTGTATTAATCTACCTATCTGTTAAGTTAATTTTAACCATATCATCAAATATAAAAAATACATACAACATCTTTTTGTGCTTTGGTCATCCATTAGGTACCAATTCATATATCTCTTTTAAAAACATATCTGTTTAGCTCTACAAAATCTACATATATCAAATATAAACACTCATTCATACAAAACCTTGTTTCCATTCTTTATTGCACTTTGATCATCTATATAAGTATTCTATATTACATTTTCTTTTAAAAACATTATTTTTTCTTACTCATGTTCTAGTGAAAGGTCAGAATTATCTTCTGTATATTTTGTTATTAGTACATCATAATATTCTGTTGGCTTATAGTGTGACAAAAAACGCAAATATAAAGAGCTAAAATATAGGTTGTTCAGTAAAATGTATTTTTTAGAATCAAAATTTATACTTTGTACAAATTCTATATAAGTCCTCTACTAGTCTGGGAGCCCATAAACTTCACCATATGGGAAAGATGTCACAACAGTGACCTATCCAAATGACTAGATATTACATTCAGTATAATGAAACTGGGCATATGCCATTGTCCAGTGGTGCCTAAACCTATAGGAGGGCATTAAATAGTTCTTTGTATGTTTAATTTTTATCCCTAAAATATAATTTGAAATTGGCTTCAATTTTAGGGAACTGACTTTTGTTGATGTTACATGTCATTAAAAAATTGGTGTCATCCTACCTTCTTGGAAAATAGGTTTTCTTAAAATTGTTTCTAAATTTTTTTTAAAGACATGTATTTTATGTGTATAGTACTTAAAACTAGTACTGTATTTAACCTTAATTATAATAAAAATAACACAAAATATTTTTACAACCTATTGAATATAAGATCACACCAATATTTTAAATTACTTGTAACATCAACAGAAGTCATTTCCCTAAATTTAAAGCTATGTGGATAAATAAAAAAAATCCATTTTAAAAGGATAGGAATTTAATGCAGGAAAGACCTTCTAAGGTTCTCTTGTGGTCTTAGGCACCACTGAAACAATCGACAGATGTCCAGTTACATTATACTGAATTTAATATTTAACTATTAGGATAGGTCATTGTTGAGATATTATTCCTGTAGGGTGAAGCTACAGTGCTCCCAGACTGCACAGAAAAGTAATATAAAATAACTATGAACATGGATTAAAACAAATTCAAAGCAGTAAAACATTAGTTCATATGATGTAATCACCATGATTCTTTATGACTTCATGGTAATGATTCATCAAGTTAGTAAATTGTTGATGGCAGTCAAATTGTGAACTCTATTAAATTTCAAATCCATTGAAGTTTGCCATCCAAATTTAGACTCAAGTCATTCAAGTTACAGAAAATATACTTGTTGAAAAGATTCAGATCTAGATCATCTAGTAATGGTCTGACAATTGTGACCATGTTGTCTTCATAAATGCATTGGATTATGTTATCTATCTGTAGATCTGCTTTGTCATACCACAAAGTCATCAACAAGGATGGTGATTTCAATCAAGTGAACTAATGTTTTAATGGTTTGATACTGTAATATTGTCCATAACAACAAATATTTTTCATTAAAAATTCACTATATTTCATTGATATGCCTACTTTATGCTCAATTTCTTTTATAATATCATATCACACCTTTTCTGACAAACCAGTGTTAAGTCACATTTTGTCAATCTTTAGTAAAACCATTTAAAGATTTCATTAATGTTTAACTTTAAAATAAGAAGAAATAAATACAGAATATAGAAAATCTATTCTCTATAAACATATAAAGCATACCATATCTTGAAATAGGAAGACCAAAAAATAATTTATTGCTTGAATTATGGAATAGAACAGTTTATAAAAAAATACCAATTTACACAGCATATTTTAATGTTATTTATTTTGTAATTATCTAGTGTTGTTGCTGAACTATTTAATATTATTCACACATCACTCACAGATTACTCAAAATCAATATCTTAGCAGCAAAATTAAAAATATTTATAAAACCTTGTTTTGTTTAAAAAATAATAACATTAGCAATATAATTCTAATTGTCAGTCCTCCATATACATATGTAGGTCAAATTCAAGGAGACATAGTGTTATAAGTAAATTTAAAGGAACTAAATACTGCTTGTATCTTAAATATCAAAAGTTCTTATTATTGTTCAGTTCTAGTCCATTCAAAATTGAAGATTTTGGTCATGGAATTTTAAAAATAATTTTCTCTTATAAGTTCAAATCAGAGTTCCAAATGTCAAAGCAATTTGTTCAGTAGTTTCAGAAATATGAAACATTAACCTTTGCAAACCAGTCTAAAGTTAGTGGAATACTAACTCTTGAGTTGATAGTCTTATGTTGTAGTATGTCCCTGAAGTAATCAATATTTAAAGATGATAACAAAGTCAATAAAATCTGAAAATAAATACTATAAATTCAGATTCTTGAGTACTACCAAAGAATCAAAATTAAAGACATTGGATGTCTGTAAGTAATTTCCACAAATGCCAATTTATAAAATTTTGACTTCTTTAGCTCTTATATTTTAAAATATCATTTATCTAAAAACACAATAACATTCATATAGTGAGAACTATGTAACACCCAAAAATGATTTCACTTATTTTAGAGTTTGAGCAAACACACTGTTTGGTCTTTTATTATAAAAGCTCTAGCCCAATTTCTTCCTAACACATTTACTCTGTAAAGCTGTTAATCAAAGTACCCAGCCAAAAACCAATCATAGTCTATTTGGATCAATTGTTCACTTATTAATCAAAATGCTACTATTAGGAACAAACAAAAATCAACAGTAAATGTTCAAACTGCAAACCATTCTGTTCTATGCACTAGTTCACTCTTTTGAGAATACTATCACATGTACTAAATGGAAGAAATTTATCTTGGGAGTCACTAAAAGTTGGAGTCAACTTGATGGCACCAGGAAACCAGATACACATAATTCCTTGTTGTTGTCTACAATTGAAAACTCATTGGTAATTACAGCTCTGTTTGATCAATTTCTCAGTTTCCTTGAATACACTCTATCTTTAATAGCACCCCAGAGGAAAAAGTCTATAGGGGTTAGATCTGGTGATTGAGGTGCCTGCTCAATCTTTCCTCTGCATCTGATCCATCTTGCTGGAGCATTGTTGTACAAATATTCATGATAAATCTGGAATTTCTCATTTATTCTTTGAAATTTCCCATGTCTAAATTTAGAATTATGTGTTACATATTATGCATTGTATGTCATTCTTTATAACTGTCATGCTACTTTTAGCACACTCCTCAGTAGATTTAAGTAACATTATACTACCAAAAAAATATTTTTAGAAATTTATATTTATACTAAAACTGATTTGCTATTTTTTCTTAAATTTGAAATAAAATTTTTGACAACCTATTTACTGTGAATAAACACCTTTATGTGTTCTACTTTATAAGGATAGAAACTTGTTATAAAAAGTAAACTGAAGAGCAGAATCCTAAAGTCTTAATTTAAAAATAAAGTTACATTATTTAGACTACTTATAAAATAGCATGCAATGTTTGTCTTTATGAGAATCACAAAACTTAATAGTATAATACTTTGTATTCTATCTAACCATAAAATATAATTTCTATATCTGTATTTTAATGTCATTTTTTGACTTAGTTTAAGCAGATACTACCTATAACCATTTTATTATCATACCCTTATTATTCTATATAATCAGATAATCTTACTAATAATTAAATCCATCATCAATAAAATGCTTACATTTTTAGGATAATTTAGGTATTTAGTATATTGTAATTACACTAAGTGTTAGTGTCAATGTCAATAGCAGATCATATCTTGCATTACCATCACTCTTATCTATATAGAGCTAGAGAACTTGTCATAATATATAAACTTTCTTTTACCTATCTTTAAAATATAATCAAACCTTACAATAGTCTTATTTTGTTTAGTTTTGGAGATATTAGATAATTATAAACTTTTGTAAAATTAAAATTAATTTTAGAGAAACATAATTTAAGGAGAAAAATAAACAAGAAGAAAGTATTTAAAAGGCTATGTTTATTCATAAAATTGTGACTAGTTTCGTAAAACTTTTTACATCGTCAGGACTTAAATTTGGTATGTTTAGATTAGTTATGTGAAATTAAAACAACAATATCTAATAAAAATTAGATATTGTTAGATATTGTTGTTTTAATTTCACATAACTAATGTAAACATACCAAATTTAAGTCCTGACAATGTAAAAAGTTTTATGAAACTAGTCACAATTTTATGAATAAACATGGCCTTTTAAATACTTTCTTCTTGTTTATTTTTCTCCTTAAATTACATTTCTCTAAAATTAATTTTTATACTCAATTTTAAGACTTTATTTCTGATACTTTAGTTTGTGAGATATTAGTCAATTAAAAGCTGTCAAAAAATTTAAACATATAATATGTTCCAAATTTTTAATAAGAATTGGATATATTATACATACAAAAATCATAAAATTTGTAGTATATAATGTATATGTTGAAAGTGAAATAGCCTATTTTTAAGTGTAAAAAAATATCCATTTTTTTATTTTCATATATTTTTGTCTTTATAGACAAAAATATATATAAACATTTTTTTTAAATCCAATAAATGCATAAGTATAGCTGTAAAATTACTAGTATATTATAAAATAAAAATATACTAAATGTGTTACTGATCATAAATACCATATGTAGAGATTTTTTGGCAGGTTTAATTTTATGGCATCCACTTTCTCCATTCTTCTCAGTTAGCTGCTTGGTCCTTCAATTCTCTATAGGTGTTTGGTTTGAATTCTTCTAACATCCCTTTTCTTGGTTTTCCTCTTCCAAGTTTCCCTAGAAATCAACCTTCCAGAATTGCTTTGACCATTCCTTCTCCATGTGTTATATGTATGTCCAATCCAATTCTTCTTTCTTCGGATTATTGTTTCTAACATGCAGCATTTTCTTTGTTTTGTAGTCCTTCTTAAATATATTTAAAACAATAACAAGGAAAAACTGCCTCCAGAATAGAAAATCAACACTTTAGCATTGAAATAATATATTAAAACTCTACTTACTATACCAAATAAGTATCATAGTGAATTTAATCAAATTAAATCTTTATTGATACAAAATAACCCCTAAGGATTGATAAAACTTAAGACATATTGACAACTGGTAATAAAGGCTTTTTCTCAGCAATGTCAGCATTCAAAAAATGTTATATATCACACTGACTATTTCACAGCAAGTTGATGTTGTAATAATTGTGAATTTTCTATTACATGGCAAATTATTAGTAAATAATATTAGCATATTAAAATTGTAAGATTAGAGTTGTAACAATAGTAATATTGTTACGTCAAATCCATGGCACTATCTTAAGGGTCAGGTTTTTAGGTAAATACTAATACTTTAAAAATATTAAAAAGGAATAGTTTTTAGAACTGACAAAATTCAACAATGATAGTATATTGATAGCTTTTATCATTGTTACTAAATATTTTCATTTTACCTTTTCTTCTTTCAGATTTCTATAATCTTTACAATAAGCTACAAACGAAAAGAATTTACAGTTAATGCGAGAAAAATTGAATATTTTGAACTACGAGCTGACGCAATTGATGAACTAAATAATTTTTTTTAACTTATTAAAATATTTAACATGTAACCATAGAAATATTGCACTTTTTGAAATACTATGTATTATACATATTACGTACTAAAAAGAAATCAATTAAAACTTTAAAGTAAAATGAACAGCAAATCTGTAGCTTCTAAGAACAGCCCAATGAACTTGTATACCCAAATTATCGATGTGTACCAGATATCACTCAATATTACCTGAGTACAGACAAAAATTCTTAAATTTGAAATATTCGTAAACAATTTGTTCCAAAAAGTTTCGTATAGAAAAACTCGTATGCAAATATTTATAAATTAATATAATTGTTCTTCGTAAGTAATATAATTACATTAACTTATTTCCTTTTAATATATTCCTATAAAAATTTTCAAATATAAAAATAAAATTATTTAAATATTATAAATGTGCGGTTTAATATTTATTTTTCTTCTGTAAACATTGCAATAATAAAAATTATAAATGTTCATTGTCTCATTTTTATATGAATCTTAATTAATCATTGTAATTTTTTGTGATTCTATTTTCTTTGAGTTAATGTATCTCGCGCATTGTACACATTTTTAATATTATTGTAAAATTTAAAAAATATAATTGGTAGGTATATACCTAATGGTGTCCAACTAGACCATGAGAAAGTGCCTTTTTTGCAAGAATAAAATTTATTTTTATTATTATTATGTATTTCTATTTAATTTTATTCTTTTTTCAAACTTAGATACCTAAAGTTTTATTTTGAAAAAAGTACAAAATGCTGAACGAATAATTCTTTAGAAGTAAATTAGGTATACGACTATTTTACAGGCGAATATTATATACGAATATATATTTACGAATAATACTATAACATTAAAATACAAACTTTGATTTATATGAATAAATTATATACGACTATTTCTATACGAATTTTCCAATACAATTTTTTTCTATACAATCGATGAAGCTATCTATATATGAATTTTTACTGAACACAGGTTATGAAATCCAAGAGATATTATTTATGATATAGGGGAAAGGGTCTCACTCCGGATATCGTCATACTTTTAAAAAACTTAGTGAATCTTCCAGACTTTCTGTGCGTAATCCTATGATTCATAACTCAGTAGAATGGACCGAAATAAATAGCTTTACGAAAGAAGGCAATTTTTCATATCCTTTGGACTGATTGGACTGAAATTTTAATCGAATTAAAAAATTTAGGTATCTCTTATTGATTACAAATTTAAGGTAATACCATTTTACGGATCTGCCACAGAAATATTTTGTGGCAGGTCTGTATATGGTTATCTTAAATTTGTAATCAATCAATATAGAATTTTGATTTTCTTTCGTTCACATTCTTTAGGGTTCATGATTGATCTGCTGGGTACGAAATTTGTCAAGCTTGATTGATTTTTTAAAGAATGTATGGTAAAAATATTTCATATGTCTCTAACAGGATTTCTGACACTGCACCGTTATTGCCACATTTAAATATCTTTGTTTGATGTATGGCTTTCATGGACTGTAACAACCATTTCAAGTGAAAGGCATCCACATTTTAATGCATTATAAAAGTATTTTCTAATAGCTTTCTAATTCTGAATCACAAATTTGAGAAAGATGTAAGATATTTGGTTGTTTAGATTACGAGCCAATTTAAAGTGATTTTGGAATTTATTTTGATTTTTTGGTGAACAAAAAATCAATTAGATGATCCAAGGGACAGTTAACTCTATATTTGTTCGTCGCTACCTGATATTTAAAGGCCAATTGTTTATATCTCTGATAACCAATTGCTTTGAAATTTAGAACATTGATTTGAACTTATACGAAAAAATATTCTTAAAATTTCAAGGTCATAGGTCACGTGAACTTTGGTTTGGACTAGAACTGGATCAATAAGTAAGATCCTTTGATATTGAATTATCTCTTTTCAATTAACTAACGACACTATGTTGGGTCTCCTTGAAGTTGACCTACATAGTGTATAGGTCCGAAAATTATTAATTTTTCACACTTACACCTAGGCTTAAAAACTGAACATTTATGATAAGTGAGAATGTCATCTTTTAGAATTATATAATTAATGCAAAATAGCTATTTTAAAAAAGAAGGAATTTTGTAATGTTCTACATATTTTTGTTTCTGAGATATTTAACAATATTCATTTTTCAATAGTTAAAGTACACACATTTTTCAAAAGTATCATCTGAGCAACAAAAATAAAAAATGATAAAATTCCTACTTTGTTTAAAAGATTATAATTAATGTTGAGTTAAAAACATAAATGTGAAATATCAATAATGGATCAAATTCAGGGATACCTGACATAGCTAAATAATATTTGTATTATTGAAATCAAAAGTTCTTATTATTGTTAATTTCTAGTCCATTCAAGATTGATGTTTTTAACCCATAGAACTGGTTTATTCCAAAGGACATGTGAACTAAGACCTTAAAATTTGAAAAAAATATTTTTCTCTTATAGGTTCAAATCAGTGTTACAAATTTCGCAGCAATTAGTTCAATGTTTCAGAGATATGAAAATGATATTTAAAAACAAACCCTTGAGTAACAGTCCCTTGTTTTAGTATATAGTACCTGATGTAACCAATATTTTTCAAAATTGCATTTTAAGTAAGAGTAGGTATCTTAAATGTGGACTTATGCATAACATATGATTTATATATAAATAAACTATAGTTTCATTTAAATCAATGAACTTTCAAAACCTACTCTTTTATAAGGCTTTTCGTACAGGGTGTGTCATTTAGGTGGATTCTCAGTTAAACAGTGCACTTTTAGATAATCGATGTCTCAGCCGTATTCCACAGCTTAACAATCTTTACCCATCTGCCAATAGGAATTAATTTGTTTATTAATTCAACTGCCATGCTATGCATTTATTTATAATAATGTGAATACCTATTGTAGCTTTATTTTTCTGGATTTATTAGACGAGGTCATATTTTCATTGTCGAATGCAAGTAGTCCTATTTTATTTACTGTTTTACTTAGTTCTAATTTGTATCTAGAGATATTATCGTTTAACACTTTTATGAAGCTATTAGGTATTAGTAGGTCTAAAAATTTAATTTAGCAATTAATATTTTAGCTTATCTCTTCATCATGTCTA
The DNA here is from genome assembly GCA_034780595.1 of Parotoplana pacifica. Taxonomy (NCBI): domain Eukaryota; kingdom Metazoa; phylum Platyhelminthes; order Proseriata; family Otoplanidae; genus Parotoplana; species Parotoplana pacifica. The sequence goes on from JAUYWI010016453.1 coordinate 18,598, forward strand.
TAATTATATATATATACATAATTATATACATAATTATACATAATTATACATAAATATACATAATTATATATATATATATACATGTCGTGACATTAATAGTTAACAATGTATTGTACGTAACGGCGTCTAAAATATCACATAATACTGTATATTATCACAATATATTACTTTAATTTATGTTGTTCAATGATCATAAAGTGAAAAAAATAATGGAGAGTCAATTACAGTATACTGTATATTGTGTAAATGTAGGGTGAATAATGCCTTATATTTAACAAGTATTGTACGTAACGGGCTTTAAAATTGTAGCTAATGTTTGGAGGCTTTAATAATAAGCAGTAACTGTTTAAGAGTCAATAATTACATAGGTAGACATCATATAATTCATACCAGATATTTAACACA
>JAUYWI010016564.1:0-19000 GCA_034780595.1 Parotoplana pacifica
CAAGACATCGTCTTTAATAAAAAGCTTATTAATACAAGATATCGTTTTCCCGGTTTTTTCACGATTTTCCCGGTTTTATTAACAAAATCCCGGTTTTTCCCGGCCGCGGACACCCTGTATAGACTCACTGTGATAATACAAAGCTATAGACTCACTGTGATAATACAAGCCTGGAGACTCACTGTGATAATACAAGCGCCCACAAAGGCCACAATAACCGCCACCACATTGACAGTCAACTGGAATTGGAGGAATTTGGCTATGGAATCGTAGACGTTGCGTCCCCACATGACCGCCTTGACGATACTGGAGAAGTTGTCATCAGTCAGGATGATGTCGGACGCTTCCTTGGCCACATCGGTGCCAGCAATACCCATGGCAAAGCCGACGTCAGCCTTCTTGAGTGCGGGCCCGTCATTGGTGCCATCTCCTGTGACCGCCACGACCTCCCTCTTCTTGCTCTGGTGAGAGTTGATCATCCAGCCGACCAGGATGTACTTGTCCTGTGGAGATGACCTCGCCAGTACCCTCAAATTGGGCCAAATCTGAGCACAAAACAAATTCATTTCAAGGAAACCAATCTCAGATTTTTCTAAAAAAAGCGTTGTGTTAAACAGCATCGCTGATGCCCCTGCTAAGGTTTATCACAAAATGGCATCAATTTGGCATCAACATAGAAGATTCGCTTGCAGACACCTTGTTTAGAGTATGAAAAGGTAACTTAACGGCCCTAGATTTTGCTACTAGTGTGTAAAAATTTCATTAAATAAATTGATGCAGAAAAAAGTTATGTACATTTTGTATCAGTGACTACCATACTTAGTCTACTTTCTTCACCGAAATTTTATTCTATTGTTTGGTAAAAGTGGTTCATAGTTGGTAGCCATAACATAATTGCTTCATTCTATAACCTATTGTTCAGAATTTATTGATTTCCGCGAGCAAATTATATTAGAAATAAAATTATTTAACAGACAGAATTTTTTTAAATTGACAATGTGTTTAAGCAATGAAGAAACTTTTATGAAAAAAGTTATTAAAATTGCTGTTTCAAAAATTGACCATTTTTTAAAAAGTCTATATCCAAGCCAGTGGTAATTGGCTGTTAGCTTTAAAGATCAGCTTTGCCTTTAAAGGATCGTAGAAAAAGGGCCATCTTTGACTTCTTTCTGACTTTATATTTATGCTATTTGTTCAGACTAACTAAGAGTACCAAATGTTATCAGAATCGGCGATGTAGTATAGGAAATACAGTATCTCAACATTTGTATATTCTCCTTCTTCTTCAGCACCGATTTCATAGTTTAAACAACCAACCGATTTCGATTTTAATGAAATTTGGCACTTAGACTAACTTTGGGACGAGGAGTAAAAATTCGCTTTTAGATATTTTGTGTGGTTGCTAGGGACAATAATATCGCGTTGGCAACACTAAATTTTTAAACATTATCCCATATAACAACAATGGTCTAGTGGGTAGTTGACAACATGAAACTTTAGTTACCAAATATCAACTTTCTTTTAATCAACTTTTCACGTAGCAAACTGTTGTTAGAGACAACAAAATGGCATAGAAACAATCTATTTAAAAAAAACTGTATGCCCATTGCAGCTTCGCTAGCAAAATATCATTCTTTCAATATCCCAAAAAGATATTTCTTCACTTCATTCATCAAAGTATATTAGACTATATTCATATCAGATTATTAAATAAATTTTACAATAGTTAGAGCGAACGTGGCAACAATCAAAGTGGGTTTTTTTCGAGAAAATACTTATTTTTGTTCTAACAATCAACGAACAAAAGAAATGTCTGTAGCAACTAACACATTTTTGGCCTTTTTAGTCTTTTGATATTAAATAGGAAAAAATTGGAAGTTTAATTATATGAAAAATGTGAACTTTTTATTTAAATGCCTTCAAATTTGGCTTTTATGCTTCTTTCTTTCCTGATACACTATTAGTGTGCTAAGTAGAAATATCATAGCTTTATCCAAGATATGAAATTGAGGTCCACTGATGTTAAAACCAGGCCGAGCCAATATATTACGAATGGATTTTTAAAATTTTCCTTTTAGTGAATGAATTCAACCAAAAACTACTAAAAATGATATAGAAACACATTTTAAGAATGACTACTAAACTATTTTCCACTGTAAAATTACATAAGGAGAGGTTCTTTCACACCTTAATAATCAAATATTCTATTCAATCTGCTAAGCCTATCTATTTTCACGTGCATAATAAGGTTCAATATAGAAAGAGATCAATTAATAATCATTTTCATGCTGATTACGCCAATATAATGCATTCGGATTTCAGTAAAGCGGTGGTAAAGTTTGATTTTGAAATAATTATTACTTTGACATTCATCTTGGCATATTGAGAATAACCTACAATGACAAATTACCAAGCATCATCTATCATCTATGTAATTATAAATTTTAACTCTCCTGCTCTGGCAGTAAAAGAACTTATCTAAAGCAAGAGTAATACCGGAAATATTTTCGTGTTAATGTCAACTCATATTTTATTTAATTGTTCAGATGTCAGTGATAAATGCTACCAAACTCTATCTTTCAATTGTGTACTAGTCAAACTGTCATTATAGAAGAAATGAGATTCACTCATTTCAACCTGCTTTCTTTTCCTTCCTCTTTCTGTCAACAAAATCAATCGCATGATCTTTTTTTCGGTTATGAGATTGGTCTCACCTGGTCGAAAAGATCCTGTCTGACCTGACCGGTATGAGGGTCTCTGATGCGATGGTTGAACTCTTTGCCTTCCATCACAAAGAAATGATCATGAGGTCGCAAAATACCGCACTTGGTCGCTATTGACCGAGCAGTGTTCACATTATCACCAGTCACCATTCGTACCTGAAGGAGCATTGATAACATCATAAAAACCATCAACAAACAACATGAAAACAATCTATAACAAGATAATAACCATCGATAGCAAGATAACCATCGCTAACATCATGAAAATCATCGAATAAAAACAATTGAAGATAGCATAAAAATAATGTTTTCAATATAAAATCCATCCATAACAACATAAAAAGTATCTATAACATCATAACAACCATCGAAAACAGTATAAAACCATCGATAGCAACATAAAACTATCGATAACATCATAAAACATCGCTTTCAGCATAAAAATGTCAAAATAATAAACCATCGATATTTAAACATCAATGTACAGTACTAAAATTTAAATAGCTTTAGCAATAAACAATAAATTTGACGACATTTCAAAATAATATGATGTCCCGTGCTTTATTTAAGTTTTTATTTTTAATAACAGAAAATTCTTAATAATACTAATTTTACAATTTAAAAACATTATTTCATCATATTATTTTATGTGAAGTTATTAATCTTTAGATTTTTATCTATAACGATAGAATAATTGCGTAATTAGTTAGAAGCAAACTCTAGTAAAAAGATTTTAAAGGAAGTAAGCAGTCAAGCATGCGGTAATTTGTATTTATCCATTAGAATATCTACATGAACACGACTAAAATCTAAAACAATGTACCCATAGAAAAAGTGTTTTCTTAATATTATTTGAATGACATATATGTAGCTACCGTTATTCCAGCTTTCTGGCACTTCCTAATAGCCAAAGGGACTTCGGGTCTGACAGGATCCTCGATACCAACAATACAGATCAGAGTGAGGTCACAAACCAAGGAATCTTCATCTTCGAAGTCTGGATTGAACTTGAGTTCTACCTCATTCTCCATACATGTTCCTGGAACAAACAATTTTATTAAATTTTTGTCAGTAATTAGTGTTAACACATTAAATAGCTAAACAGTTGGGGACATATTGTTTGTTTCACATAATACAAAATGTTAAACAAATTAGGAAAAACAATCAAACTAGGCTCCAAACAAAAAATGTTGCAAATTCTTTAATTTTATTGATTCAAAATAGAGCTATACAAAGTACATTAAAAACATTATTTCAATGTTCAAGAAAAAGGAGTGCAAATCCCCTCTTTATGTATTGAAAGTATAATCTATGTAAGTCAAAGGTTAGAGTCCCTAGCAAATAATGTGAAATCTCTGTAAACATACAATCAAAATTCGATATAATATTAGAAAAAATAGAAAAACAACTCAATTTAAAGTGCTTGCTTCTAATAGTATACTTTCTAGACAATTTTGTAATTTAATTTAGTGTCTCTAACCTAGCCTACTCCACCCATCCTAATGGAAATATAAACAAGCGATTCATAGAAAAAATTACCGTAGAGAAAATTCTTATAAGCCAACCCGATTGTTCTCAACCCCTCACTGGCCATTGGTTCAATAATGTTCGATATAAGATGGTTCTGGTCGCTCTTGGAAAATGCACGGGGTTCTCCATTACCGTCAAGAATGTAGGAACATCTGTAAAAAAATAATAGTAAAAATGCTAGAGACTAAACAATCAGAATCAGAAAATAACAAATCAACATCTGGAAAGCAAAACGACCACATTTTACAAAAAAGCTGATGAAGGATCTTAACCGATGGCTAAAAATTGTCCAAATTTCAAAAAATCATTTACTTATTAATTTATTTTAAAAAAACGAAGAATAAATCCACAACGTATTCCTAACTATGGACTATAACCCTTACTACCAGCCCGAGATTACCATCCTATAGATCACAAGGTTAGCGAGAATTCCAAGATGTATGGCACATTCGGTCTCTGACATGACCCACTAGTGACAAACGCGCTCACTTACTTAGCCAAAACAATCTCCGATGCGCCCTTAGTGAACAAAGTATAGCCTCTATTTCCTGTCAGCTGGATAATCGTGCTCATTGACTTGCGCACCGAGTTGAAGGTGAACACTTTGAACAGTCGCTCCTCGGGCCACTCGGTGCGCACATCCTCATAGGAGCAGCCCAGCGAGCGACAGAAGCCCAGCAGTGCACATTCAGTCTTGTTGCCCACCTGCATGGCTGGTTCGCCCTCCCGCTTCGTCTGATAAACAAAACAATCAATCAGTGATTAGTAGTTTGGTTAGCTCCTTCGACCTCAAGTACTCAATAATCCCGGCCCACAAGCAACCAGCGATTAGTGACTAGCTCTATGAACCGCAATAACTCCATAAATCTTCCCACAACCAATCAGCGATTAGTGGCTAGCTCTAGGGACCGCAATAACTCCATAAATCTTCCCACAACCAATCAGCGATTAGTGGCTAGCTCTATGGACACAACCCAATGCTCATAAACACCCAAACGCAATAAGTGGTTAGCTGCTAGCTCTATTATATAAAATGCTCTCTAAAGTAGTCCTCGGGAATCATAAATGTCGGCATCTCAAAATTTAATACATGTCTAGATGCCTTCTAGAATACAAATCGCAAAATAGGATGTTTCATTTGGATTTTGGAGTCAAAATATCGATTTTCAGCCAAAAAATCAATCACTAATTTTGGCAAAAATGTTTTCTGGATCATTTGTATTAATTAGGTCCTAGTGCACCTATACACAAATTTGAGCTCAATCGGAGAAGCTAATTTTTTTGGCTCCAGTACATGGGGAGTATAAAATCGGGGGTGTCCGGGGAATAATGAATCCTCTTTGTGACTACTGTGTACATATTTTAGGTGGTATGTCGTACACAATATGTACGACATACCATACGACATGTATATTATACAAATATACAAACATGTACATTTTGTAATTACTCCACCCCTTAAAATATCGAAACTAATGATGTGAGCTAACTATGTATACTCAAAATTAATAATACCCAGAGAGTTTCTTGTCTATCGACAGATTACTTCTCCACCATTCCAGCAAATGGAATTGGACTCCCCCACCCCCTAGAAAAAGAGAGGAACGAGTCGCTAATCGATGAAATGAAAAATTGATTAAAATTCTCACGATGCAACTAATTTCCACATTGTTCTCAAGATTTCTACCAAATACATAATTATTAAGTAAGCACATAGACTGCATTTGATTTCGTAAGCCTAGGTAAGATGCAAATAATTTTCGGAGTTGCAGCTTTATCTCAAAATATGTATCAGTTCTGATGCTTTGTTATCACAGAATAAAAAAATTAATTAAAATACTAATTTAAATAATTAATGATAGACAATGTTGCATGTATGCAGGTTCAGTATTGGCAACCATAGATAATGCCAGTAGATAGGCTTCTATCTATGATGGCAACAGAGATTGTAATGGAAATAAAAGCTGCCAATTGAGATAACAATCAAAACCTAAGTAGAATTCATGAGAGATGATTATATCAAAATATGTTGCACCCCAGGTGACAAATTGTAAGTAAATGTCACCGCATTCTACCCAACTGGCAAATGTCAAACGCATCCACGTAGAAAATCAAAAATGCGACAATTCCATATTCTAACAGATCGCAGAAATAGATTCATGTAAAATCTTTCGACTAAATAAAGCTATACCGTACTACTTAGAAAAAAAATTAATTTTCTATTTTCTGTTATCAGTCTAGATGAAATTTTGATATTTATTCAAGTGAAGAAAAGCAATGTCTTCAAATTCTACCATAACAGGTCACAAAACCAAAAGATTAAATAGAAATTCCAATTTATTAAAAATATAAATGAAATGAAATATGGCTAAGCATCGTTTTTAAATTGGTATCAGCGCTACTTGAGATGTCATTGATTGGGTAGGTATTTCTGTAGTAGGTACATTAAATTATAAAAAAAGATTTTAGAGAAAACGTCACCATAAAGTCAAATACAATACTCAGTTTAGATTATTGTTTAGCATCTTAATTTTGATCAATATTTTTGTCGCCCATGTTAGCTCTAAAATCTTTAAAAGTAATATAATTTATGTACAGAATACTTACCCTACTTAGTAACATCCAGTTAGAACTATACTAATCTAAAAAACAACTCTAACCATATTCTATTTTAATTTTTTTATCATTAATTTTGCTTAGGGAGAGCTTAGAATTTTTTTAGACCTTATTTTTGTCATAGTCCTATGGGTACCTAAAATTTTAGTATACGTATACGGTATAGTTTCAAACCATTAGTACAAAATCTAGACATAAATATTTATTTACCAATTTAATTTAATTATAGACAATCTTAAAACAAATAATTCCATTCCATTCTATTTATTTATTTTTTAAATTCTAACTCAACTTTGAACTGATTTAAGATATTGTAGTAAAAATTTCACATTGTACATTCCTAGTAGGCTTTAGACTATTGACTTTATAACAAATAAAACAAGTATTTTACAAAAAAAACACCTGAACTCTATCACTGGACATTTTAGATAGAAGTAGATTGGACAAAAAAAGTTAAATTCTGTCGTCTCTATCTAAAATAAAATCGCTTCTTTATTTTAAATCAATTTTTTAACCTGCTAACTTGCTGACTTATGAGTATTATTAGCAAGTGAAATATCACCTACTTCGGAAGAATAATTTCTATATTGTTGAATAGCTTCTCTCTTTTCTGAGCACTTTAAAAAATAGTTTTAATAATTCAAACCTTTTAGGAACAAGCTGACCAATCTCTATGTAGATAGCAGCTATAGAATAGTTCCAAACATAGAGTATGTATAGAGCATTTCTATGGTTTTCAACACTAACACATCGATAAACATTCATAATTTATCAATTTACAATGAGTTTGGATGTGTAACCACTGTTGATGGCAATCCCCTGTACAGTAAGGCGAGCAGTCCTCTCGGGAAGGTCTTCATAGCGAGGTAGAGTCTTGTAGAACTTATCAGCCAAAAAAGCCTGCACGACAGTCATTCGATTGGTGGTCAGTGTGCCCGTCTTATCAGAGCAGATAGCTGTCGCATTGCCCATAGTTTCGCAAGCATCTAAATGCCGCACGAGATTGTTGTCCTAAAAATGGAAAAGTTACGTAATCTAGAAATCCAAATATTACAAAACTATAGTTGGCTCAGGATCTATTTACCATAGAGGTGGATATCCAGTACCTAAAGTGAATCTTCCTATACTGAAAAGGTATTATGGATGTCGCTTCTATGACTCTGTATATCTATTTCTATGCTAATGCCGTTCTGCAGCCTAAATTTAAAATTAAAATTTACACTAGAAAGATATGATTCGATGCAGCTTGGTGTAAATATACATGGAACTGAGAAAAGATAAACCATAAATAAAAACAGTAAAGCGCATTAGATGATTTTGTAATCAATAAATGTATTTGGAGGTTGACACTAAAAATGTCACTCAGTACATTGCAGGCATTCAAAGTTACACTTGCCATGGATCGATTGGATTTGGTGTACCTCTATGCGAAATTTAACAAAATATTGATTTGGGGATGATAATATTAATAGAAGCAAACCCCCAATCAACACAGAACAAAAATTCAAACATTATTGGATATGAAAGTAAGCTTTATCAATTATTTTATGTAGTCAATGTTTATATTTTCAGAGGCCTGAGAGATCAAAATCTAAAATATTTTTCACAAAAAATACCAAAACAAAGTTTAGTATATTAACATCAACTTTCATGCCATACAGTTCCTATTTTCTGTGCCACCAGTCAGTTTTCTAGTCAGGCCAAGGTCCCCTACCCACCTTCATCATCTTCTTCACTGAGTAAGCGAGTGAGATTGTGACTGCCAGGGGCAGACCTTCGGGTACTGCCACTACGAGCACGGTGACACCAATAATGAAATGCTGGACAAACAGCTTGAGGTGCACGCCCGTATTCCACGGCACTTTGTTATAAACAAAATTCTGTACAGAGAATTTGGTGATGAGAATAATGACCGTAATCAGGGCAACGACAGTTCCTAAAAATGAGAAAGATCATTTACTGAACAAATTAATCGATAATTCAGGCTAGTTTCACTCTATTCTAATCTGGACTGTATTTTATCTCTCAGGCTAGGTCTCATGTTTCAAAAGATACCAATTTATATCAGATTTTGATTTATCTCCTTCTTCCTTTCTATCTCAAACGAGGCCTTCACACAGGCCCTATTGGCCGGGAGTTTAAGACCCTCTGTCCCCCGGGGATAAATGACTCCAAATTGTATTGAACGAGCATTTCTTTCTTTCTCTCGCTATACTTCTTAGATATAGGAAAATCTTCAAACAATATTTAAACAAAATTAACTGTTGCTACAACTATTGTTTCTCTGTACAAGAAAATATGCATATTTTGGTTTTATCTATATAATTTATTTCGCTGCATATTTTTGTGAACCAATCATTCATTAATTCACCCACAACACCCACATTGATAATGATGCAGTCATACTATTGAGAATGAATACAAGATCTTCCAGGCGTAGCTATGGTAATGTTTCGATTCAGTTCAAATTCCTAATGACAAACATGCTGGATAAATAGTATACCTAACTCGAATAAAAAACTAAAATACAATAATTTGATATGGTTTCTATGTATTATGTATCCATATTCTTGCCAAATATGTACCTACGTAGTACCCTCAATATAAAGGTATGTGCTTTTAGTAGGTACTTTTAACATACATAGCATTGTTGGGTAGTTATTATCTTCGGGTTTTTCTTCTCTTTAATAACTTTGCATTTACTAATATATTTTGCTTAAAACTAACAATTTATTCTATAACATAATACTAGAACCTCACCTATATCTAAAGTATACTTATGCCATACCTATATAACAGAATATCTATGGATTTATAGGAGTACAAGGCGCTAGCTTCGTACTCTCAATTATTATTATTAATATTGTCACAATCTCTCAAGGATCCGAGCATTTCGCCGCTAGGTCTGATCAATCAATACAATATGGAACTGAGATATTTTTTAATTCTTTAGTGTAATTTCTTAATAAATCCATTCTTCTCTCCAGCCCAGTATACTACTGAAACTGCTCAATCAACCCCTACCGACAATAAGACATAATTACAGAATTCTTTAGAACTAAGCTCAACAGTCTCTAATATTAAAATCACTAGGCACAAACTTTTGTTTAATCAAATTGCTTCGGGGCAGAAATTTGAACAACAATTTCGTATTGTTCATTTGAATAAGAAACAAAACACGAAAAGCAAAATTTTCCGCTAGAGATTGAACATTTTCAAGCGAATTGTTGCAAGGTACATTAGTTAGGTATTTAGTATTTCAATTATAATAAAGCTTCATTATTGATAAAGGTGGTATACATGCATTTTTGACAGTGAATTAAAAATGTAAAAAAACTGCTTATTAATGAAATTTATAAAAATTGAAACTGTTCCAAAAATAAATAGCCATTCAATGACTTTATTTAATCAGTTCGAGAGAGATATTTGCTGATTGGTTGTATAAAACATTCAACATATAAAAATAAAACAAAAGTATTACAAAACTATGTGCAGCATCATAGTACAGAAGTTGGTAGGAATCGAGGTACTTCAAGTTTAAAAATAGTGAAAACAACAATTTAGATCTCTTTCTAAGCCAATCAGTCTTCTTGTTGAGCGGTAACAACTACTATTTATCCTTTGGTTTCCTAAACTTCGGCAAATAGATTTTAGTTTCATACAAATTTTATAGAAATATAAAAATTAATCGCGCCCCTATTTGTTGACAAACGGCTCAATTGCAGTATAATAACTTCATGATCTTCGACTAGAGTATTTATTGTATTACACAAAAACAATAACTAGTAATATTTAATTATGATACAAAAACAAACTGCATTTTACGAGAAATTGAACACATCTGACGCCTGCTTCTAAGTTTACTTTATTCTGATTACGGAGATTTCAAACATGTCGTTATTACAGAATATGAAATATCCGTACGACAACCCTTCAAGTACAATTTCCTTTGAACTTACCAGCATATCCTATTTGAATGGCGAGTCCCGTCAACTTTCCTTGTAGCACAGATTTATCTTTATGAGTGGCTCTTGGTCGCTCCTTCTTCTCCTCCTCCTTATCCGTAGTTGGCACAGGTCCATTCTTGCGATTGTTGTCTCCAGTCTCGCCAGCCATTACGGCCGCTTCTACATCTGCAAGAGGAAACAATTAGAAGAGCATGCATAGCAAGTTCAATAAAAGAGCATTGCATAGCAAGTTCAATAAAACAGCTTTGTATAGCAAGTTCATTAAAACAGCATTGTATAGCAAGTTCAATAAAACAGCATTGTATAGCAAGTTCAATAAAACAGCATTGTATAGCAAGTTCAATAAAAGAGCATTGCATAGCAAGTTCAATAAACAGCATTGTATAGCAAGTTCAATAAAAGAGCATTGTATAGCAAGTTCAATAAAACAGCATTGTATAGCAAGTTCAATAAAACAGCATTGCATAGCAAGTTCAATAGTTGAAAATAAATTAACTGTACAAATTTTATGATTTACCATATGCACAGATTGTTTATATCTCAATCTACATAATTTCTTATAAAACTATTAAACTTTTATTCTGTTATCAAGTATACCTACTTCATAATTTGTTAGTAAAAAATGTTGTATTAAATTATTTTTCAGAAAACTACGTGATTGACTATAGAGCATGTTTTGATAACAGCAATCATTTATCATTTAATCATTTTATAGGGACTTCCCTGAAAATATGTTCAGTTCATGTGCAAGATATGCACTACACAAAATGCAGTTAACCCCTCCCCCTCCAACCAAAAAAAGTTTTAACAAAGAAAACTATTTTCGGTTTAATGAGCCATTAGCAATAAAATGTATAAAACTTCTTCTATTTAATACTGTATGAATAGATAGGTATAATAATCTATGATATTTCCTAATAACTCAAATGTTTGAATATTTTAGTTCTATTATAGGTAGATAGGTTTTTAAATTTAAAACTGTTAGTTCTTATTGACTGATGCAGTAATGTTGTAGGTAAGCAACGCTCTAAGAAGACCAAATGACCTTTTATTAATGTCAAAAAAGTATTTTACAATTATGACAATTAAAATGAAGTAGTTGATGATGACTCTGTTTACTTAAGCTGAATGCTAAATCTTTAATTACATTGTTACCAAATTAATACAATGCAACAAGAATTAATATTACTACCAGAATAGAGAGCATAATAGGCCTAAAAAACTGAAATACTGAATAGAATCATTTCACTATGCTAAATTCTAATATAATACTTTTTGTTAAATGAATCAAAATATAAAATTAAAGCATACAGTCCTAGTATACTCATAATACAAGAATATTATTATTTTAGTTTTCGTTATAATATAATCATGAACTAATATGTACAATGCATAATTTACAATTACATTACATTCTGTAGCTACCTCCTCATTTTAAGGATATCACTGAAATCGGATTATCTGTATTTTTCAAATCCGATTGATGTGTTTTAACTAAATTCCAAGGTGAAATGTTAAACAACGACTTCTACACCGTCCGTGTAACCTCTGACAAATCCTACAAAGGCTTCATCGCGTTACAGGTATGTAAACACGAGTAAACAACCTAAAATAAATCACAAGCATCGCTTTGGATAGAATCTAGCCCATTATTAAGTCATACAGAGCCAATATATCGAAACTTCAAATGTGATTTGTATAACCATTAACATCTTTAGAAATTGCTACTATAATTCAGGATTCGTTTTTTAAATTAAAAATTACATACAATTAGCGAAATACAATGTACCTTTTCTCATACGGCCTAGATGTAGTTGCTAGTGTTATTATACGGGTTTCCATGTCAAAGTGCATTATTGTGAAAAAACAAAGCTGTCATTTGAGACATATCAGCTTGTATACTTATCGATCTTATTACAAAATACCGCTCTCAGGTTGCTGTGTACTACATCCTAGGTGTCATACAACAATACCTAACTACTAGATTTAAAAAAACAATAACTTTCAAAAGCGAGAAGTTCTACTTTTTAGCTAGCAGGCCGGCTGCTGGTTGCGTGTGTGTGAAAAAGAGAAAGCTGGGGGGGGTGAATCGAAGCCGGAAAATGAGCTGTCATGTTTCGTGGTAGATATGATGCTCAATTATATTACTTAAACAATATCTGCCATATCCACATGATCCATCAAACACAGGCAAATCTCATGAGACAAATTTATCATTTAGTTTAGCCCAGAGATACCTATCTAATCAACAACTGGCTCGATTGTCCTGTTAGATGAATCGATACAATTCAGAAACCATCCCGATATTCTACATGAAGGTTTTAATGAACCAGTTTCAATTTTGCTAAACTATATCTTACTACCGCTCTAGTTGGCTTACCATTTCCAACGCGATGATTGTTTTCCTCCACCTCTCCTCCTTCTTCGTCTTCGGTCGCTCCCAGTAAGGAGAAGATGATGCCAGCTTGAGAATTGATTCCAACCGCGGTCACCAGCATTTTGCCCGAGCCCTCCATGACATGCGTTCCTGTGACGAAAGATATCAAATAGGTAACAAGAACATTGAGAGCAGATAGGTATCACATCAAGAACAATTACTATTCCATTATCTAAGATCACATTTTCAAAGCCTCATTTTTTTAAAGAAAAGACCACAATCGCTTCTGAATATGACATGAAAATAAATCATAAAAATCAATTTAGTGTTTATTCTCTAAAGTGTAGAACAAGTAAAAACCCGATTCAGATATTCTAATTGTTGAATATACAAAGTGTATTTTCACATACGGGATGTGATGCATTCATCCACGTATATCCCAACTGTATTTTGTGAGCAATACGCTCAATTTTATGGAAGAATAAGCCATGTTTCTCCATGGACACCATAATATAAAATACTAAAGATTCACAAAATATTCCCATTTTTTAGTGAAACGAATCCTAACAATAGCGCTCTTTTGTTAGAACTCGTTGCACTAAAAAAATGGAAAAAATTTAGTGACTTGATACGTCGTTTCAGATTAATTATAATTAAATATTATTTTAAATATTATTAGATTTAACCATATCTACACATGAGACCAAACACTGGAACTATTGTATATAGTGACACCTGCGATTAATTTAGGCTCAGAAGGTTCTGTTTTGTTCAGGTCGGCAACCCCGTCAGAGGAACCGAATCCCCCGCAGGTACAAGGCCACTGCCAACCCCCTCCCCCCACGAGAGCGCAGACGAAGCGCTAACGAAACTGAGCACAGTAGTGACAGGTGGTAAAGGGAGCCGGGTATAGGTAAGGGTTGAGCCCTATCTCCTCAGCAACTTCTAAGGCAAGCTTACGCCAGTTGCTGCGCCCAACTGTAGGCTGACGAACACTGAGGGTATCCAAACGTGACAATGTAAGTCCAGTTACGATGAGTAAATTTTGCTTCACCCAAAAGTCACTCAAAATATTTTTCTTATACTGAACAACATCGATTAACACGGTCATCTAAAAATATCACAAATATTTTCTGAAATTTTCAATCTACAGGGTGATCCATAAACAACCAAAAGATTTAGCAGTACAGCAAAAAGAATTCCTGTAATTTGATTGGTCATTGAGTAATCCAAATCGTACTGTAAGTCTTTGGTTTTTTTATTTTATGGATCACCCTGTATTTGGATGAACTAAAAACATTCTTGACAATTCTTTTTTATGTGCTTATATGCATCATTTTATATTTAAAAAATAATATTATCAGAAACGTAGGTACTTTCGTTTATCCAAATAAATTTCAAAAAATGTGATGTACGAGGTCGAATCGAAACAATCCGCAGAATTTACAAAAAAATATCCTAACTATGTAACAAAAGACGTAGGTATTGTTCTGGGCTGGAATTCAACTACTAAAACAGCATCAAACATTTTTGGACCAAAATTTCAATTAATTAAAAATAGCGGAATCCTAGATATAATTAATTCAAACAAAATCAAATTTGAAACGAAAACATTAATGCTTGGTTTGATTTTAGATTGTTCGCGGGTTTTCTTTTAATTATGTATGTACTTTACTGAATTTAAAAAAATAGTATAACGTTTAATTCAAAGTTTGACAAGGATATAAATAGGTATAATCATGTTACCTAATAAAACGGATGCTAAATATAACTTATTAGAATAATCTCTCTATTATCTTCCGTACTTATTGCACTACGGACTATTGATAATTCTAACTTGTTTGTTCTCCCACATAATTGGCAACAATTCTACAAATTTCCACCTGCTTTCAGATATCAATTTATCAATGTGTTTTTTTTTAAAATACATTTATATCTACCTAGAGCTGCATTTTATTCCTACTGGCAAGTTACATGACTTCGAGATGGTAAAAAAAATTATTTCATTATTATGTGTGCAAATTTTATTTACACATTCAATATTAATTCATCGTCCTAAAAAATGATTCTTCAATTATGATTTTATTACAACAAAAATATAATTTTGGAAAATAATATTTCATTTCCCAACTTTTTACAACCTCTTCAAAGTAAAATTAAATTGACCGAATTTTGTAGAAATGAGGGTGCTATATAAATTAGAAATCTGGAACCTAGCTAATGACTAACTGTTAGCTCCAAAGCTCAATGGACATCTCTTATCACTATTGCACAGCAATAAGGAATTTTTACCAAATCTATCCCAGAATCAAATTTGACCATAGGAACACGCTTAGTTAGCATCTAAAAACTTATTCAACTTTCCACTTAGTAGTACCTAGTTGCTAAGGCAGCCAAAATTGCATAGCAACAAAGAATTTTTACCATATTACCTCCACATAACTGTGATTTATGGTTATTTGACCAAACAAGATTTTCTTTATACTTTATTAGTGATTTTGAAAAACATTCTGAAAACAAACCACCATTCATAGATCCATTTTTGCTTCTTCTTCCTCTTCTAAAAAAAATCATTAAAAATGCAAGTTCTTGTTTCATTAATATAAATTAATGAACTGATAGTTTAAAAAGATTTAATTGCATGTATCTAAAAAAATAAGTGGCTAGGTCCAGATTTCAAATCCAATATATTTAGATAGAATCAATTAGTCTATAGACTTCAGTCACGCAAGTACCCACTATTATAAACTTTAGGTACATTAGTAATTTTACAAAGTAAAGTGCAATAAAATCAACGAATTGTGATTCCTGCTAATCAATGTAAAACTTTCATATAGTTTTTGTACATCAGTCATGCTGTTTTTCAATTTTAATTCAATGCTTAGATTTAATACAACTATGTATTTTTAATTAAACGAACTTATTTTTAATTAATTAGTTTAAAAAACGATGTAAAATGAAAATTAATAGACAATATATTCCAAACTGGTTACGTTGTCTAATTTCTTTATTTATTCTGAGAGACTGGCTTTTTATACTTTATCAATTAACAACAGCTAACGCTATTGAAAAGAAATACAAGTTTCATTACTATGAAACTAACCAAAAGGCTCAGAAAAACGGATATCTTCGTGTCAATTTGGCAAAGTATTATAACAAAATCTAAATGTATGTAATACTAAAAACAACAAGAAGACAACAACAACATAGGAACACGTAGGTACAAAGACTTGGCTAGGGATTTCAAAACTGGACAATAACTTTGCTGCATCGAGAATTAGAAAACACTTTGATCTCGTAGCATATCTCACAGTATTATTGCATCTAGTCAGGTTGTAGATAGGTACTGAATACGTCACAAAAACACAGTTGATGAGAAGACAGTTGACAATTATTTGAATCATACACACATATTACTCGATGAGGACAAAAAAGCAGGAAGAGACTGGATGGATAAATCATAGAGAAGATGCACGCACTAAAAAGGGTAATCCAATTCCAATACATAATAGAGTAGGCACATAGGGCCTCTACAAATAATAACAACTTGCTCAATAGTGGAACAACAACCACATTTTCTGAATTCTCTGTTAGCAGAACATCGACTCAGGTAGAGGGCAGATCACTAACCTGATAAGAGCATGGGATCGATATTCTCTCCCTTTTTCACGTGATCCGACTCGCCAGTCAAACTTGATTCGTCAACTTTGAGATCATTGCTTTGAATCACGACGCCATCTGCCGGCAACAGATCACCTAAAGTAAAGAACAGATTTTATATTTATTGTCAAGTTGTTGCTGAGACTGCTCCTGTTTAAGTTAGTAGTTAGCTTCACTGCAATCCAACAAAAGTCATATCTTAAAGAAGTAGACACGTGTCAAGCAAGAAATCGTAAAAATTAAAAACTCGTATTTTAATAAACAGTAAATGAAAAATCTTAATTAAAAACTTGTATTTAGTATGAAGGAGTTCAATATTATAAACATACTCTGCTGCACTATATTTAATAAAGAGTTGTGTTTACTGAGTGATAAAATCGAAATTGGTATTAATCATATTTATTAGCAATAGCAAATCTGAATACTAATTACGATATTACGTAATAATGATGATAGTTTAGCAGTAAAAATTTTGTTATATAACCCGAAGTGTTTATTATTGTGATCACAGTATTTCACGATGTTAGCACAACTTGTTCCGACGAAAAGTCAATCAACATTATTGTTAATGAGTTTTGTTTTATTAAAGATTATTTCAAGGATAGTAACTGCTACTGGAAATGCAAACTAAAAGGTTGTCAAGCATCAGTAATTACAGATGAGATAACCAATTTGGAGACAGTTCAAATTATCAAAGATGTTGGGATTCATAGCCATGCTCAACCTGATAAAAGACCTCAATGGCAAAAAGTTCTTGAAGACACACAAACTGGTAAAGCCGGCCGTGCTAATAATACTAAATAAACTGCATAACTTTCCTTCAGAATCGGTGCTACGCTGTCGAATTAATTATCACCGTAAACGCAATGCCCCACCTGCCATACAATTTTAAAATACTGATCTACTAAAGTTGAATATTCTGAATAACAACCTCGACGACTTAAACGAGCAAGCTAATGGCCGAATAATTATATTTGGTTCACCTGACAATGTTCAATGCTTGTAGAGGATGTGTTAGGAACCTTTGATACATGTCCGGCTGTTTACAATAATGGCAAAGGTCTATAATCTGTGGCTTCATCTTGTAAAAGCGTACAACAGCGGACTACAATCAAATCTTCGAATTTCTAAACGAAGTCAATCAAACTGACAATATTTCAATGTTGAAGGACTTCCAGCGTGCCTCAGCGTCTGCCTTCACCAATATTTTCCCCGGCGCAACTGTCTTAAGATGTTTCTTTCATTTATCGCAAAACGTATATAGGAAGGTAGTTGATCTTGGGTTTAAGTGCCCGATACAACGATGAAAATGATGGACTGAAGCAGAAAATTTTGGAGATGGTAGTCTGAGCGTTCTTACTTAAATGACACCTACGTTAGTGGCAAATTAGTACGTACTACTCGAAATGGCAAAGAGGTGAGCAATCAACCATTATATCCGCCAAATGAGTGGAATGTATATGCACGCTTCGAAGAAGACTTGAATCGCAAGAAGCATTTCATCACTACCTCAAGATTGTTGCGAATCAGAATCATTTGGAAATTGGCCCAGTTAATCCCAGTATTAATGGAGGAAGACGCACAAACAAACCACCGAGCTGAAGAACACACCGCCAATGGACTTACTCAGAATAAACGTCTCAAGAAAACAACAGACAAGTAAGAAAATCTCCGCCGGCTTATCTCCAGTTTACCGAGAATTAAATTGCATTTCCCGAAACGTATTAATGTCTCATTTATTGTGTAATGTAACACTTTATTGTGATGTAAATAACTAATTCAACTTATTATATAAATATGTTTTGCAAAATCGTATTTTTTGGAATTCGATTTTATAACTACGAGTTTACAAATACCAGTATTAAAATAAGATTTAGTCAACTACGATTTTGTCTAAGATTTTATGAATATGATTTATTAAATCGATTTTTTTGTGTACGAAAATTATCTGCCATATAAGATGTAGAAAATTTGTCTCTCTATCAAATCAAATGTAGTAAATGTGTCAGCCTATCATATAAGATGTAGGAAATGTGTCAGCCTATCATTTAAGATGTAGGAAATGTGTCAGCCTATCATTTAAGATGTAGGAAATGTGTCAGCCTATCATTTAAGATGTAGGAAAT
>JAUYWI010016675.1:0-31910 GCA_034780595.1 Parotoplana pacifica
GTATTAGGAATCTTTAAGCGCTGTTTGGATTGGTACACAAAGTTTATTAAAGTAGTTTTTATGAAATACTTTTATAATATGTTATTCAGAAATTCATGGATTCTAGCGCCCCCCTTTTTGAAAATCCTGTATCTGCCACTGACATTATACAAGTTAACCAAGTAATCAGACAGTTAATTTTAACTGATATATTGTCAACTCACCTTGACTACTGTTAGTTCTCCTACAATCCAAGAGTCTTTCTCTAAAACTCTAGTAGTAGACCTTGTTTGATTTCTGACTCAGAATCTGAGTGGACTGTAAAAATTATTTTCATTGACCAAAAGCAAATAATGGTTGTAAATTTTGTTAACTTCAATTGAAATTATAAATAAGAAATAGTTCTGTTATACTATAAACTAATTGTTACCTTTAATAGAATGGCTATCTTTAAAATAACGAGAAAAATGTCAGCTGATTCGGAAGTTACAAATGGCTTCCAAACATATGTTTAGCGCCAATAAGATAAAGAATGGTGTTTTATTAAAACAACACTATAATTAATACAGATTTTATCAGTATTTTTTTAACAAAATAGATTATTACCACTAATATCGAAGTGTAGAAACAAACTTTCGGTAATTAACCATTATTATAAAAAGCACTATTTCAGAATAAATGAATTACAAATACTATTTATTCATTTTGTCTTTTTTTGTTTCAGAATTATTTTTCTTTTTGAGAATCTGCCTTTATAAAATTACAATGTAAGTTACATGCAGTATATATTCATAAACTTCGAAAAGGCCCAAAGCCTAATCCTCCATCCTACATTTAAAGCTCTCTTACTCAATAAGCTCCTACAAATTTTAAAAGAAAAAAATACATGATTTGAAGGAGTTCCTCTTGAAAAACTTAAGGGAGGATTATGTATTCGAGCCTTAAAAACATTAATGTGCCTAGAAAGAAAACACAAAATTGGTCGAGTGCAGATTAATTTTATTCATCGCTAGGACCACGGAGCTTTGACTTAAACTGTTCCTCGCATAGAAATCGTCAATTAAAACCCAATGGGCCTATGTAATGAAGATTTAGGGGGAAAAAATCAATATCTTGGGGTCCAATAATATTTAATAGATAGGGGAAATGCATTTTTTTAGTAAACATTTGAGATTTTGAAGAAACTTATTATAAAACTGAATTTCCCTTAACTAAAACAGCAGAAACAACCATTCATAATAAATTCTAAATTACGCATGTAAATGTGAAAAGAATAGCGCTGAAATTTGATCAATACACGAAATACTATGGAGTCGAAGCTCTCCATTTTATTCTTCTATAGATACAATGGTAAGGACAATTTCAAAAATTAATTTATTAACGGTCAGGTCATTGATAGAAAAACTAGAAAAACATTGAAAAATTATAAAGCTTAAACTAATCTTACAATGTGGTCCAAGAAGTGTCCAAATCATTGACATTATCGTACCTATATTATAATTTTTCATTATTTAGGTAGGTATTTCGATATGCCAATAGATTTGAAGATTTTTCATAATGTCCATAAAGATTATTTTGGCACCTATTTTTGCATTTAAATAACCATAGTTCGATGATCATCAATTAAATGTACTAGTATTAATAGATATGTTTTATGTTTTTTGGAAAAATTTATGTTATTATTTTGTAACTCCTGTCAATATAGGTATCAAAATAAATACGATTTATACGCAACCGTGTCGGCAGGAAATAAATATTTATCGTTTACTTTCCCTGTAGGGAATTATCCACGAAAAGTGTCCAACTTATTAAAATTTATCTAATCTATAATTTTTTATAAATAAGTAATTATCTATCTTGTTTGGAGTGAGTGGTACGATTTGAAGTGGTTTTCTTTAAGAAATCATACCAAGTATAGTGGTTGTTATAATATCAAATTGACGGGCTGTAATTCTACTAGATTTGTTTAGTTAGTTTGATGCAAATCTTGTCACAGCTAAACTTATCTCTGGAAATTGAGCAGGTTGTTGCCCACCAGAACCAGCTCTACTTTTAACATAACCTCGATGAACAATTCGATAAAGAGAATTAAAAAGAGCATTAGGTATTCCTGGTGTTCACCTTTGTGTATAAATCCTGTGATTTTCATTGGTGTCCAATTTGTTTTTCAGCAAACTGTGATAAACCTTAAGGGAGCTGATGTGTAAACCCCCCCAGAAACGACGAAGAATTAATTATATCTATGTTAGATTACAAAAAATGTGTAATATCGATAGATTTCTTTAAGCTCTAACATAATATAAATTTATGAAAATCACACTCTATGGTTCTTAAATGGAGCCTAATAATGATATTACCAGCAGCATCTCAGCTGAAGATCGTAAATCTGAAAACAATATTGATTTCATTATCTTAGAATTGTTTAATAATCAAGATCCAGAATCTGGAGTTGCGAAACTTAGAGATGCATTAGATGTAATGCGAAATGTGAATATGTCGATGATTCAACTTAATAAAGATTACCATTTAGTTACACAACTAATTAGGTCATCTCTTACAAGTCCTCTTTGGACACAAATCGATCCTGGGCAACGTTTACAAATAGAAAATAGACTAAAGTTTATGGCCCAACAATTGGAGCACAATATTCGAGACAGAAAGCTTTTATTAGAAGATACATTTAAGGAAACAACTACTCTACTGTCCACTGCAGAAAGTTCAAAAGATGAAGATGGAAATGCCACAATGGAAGCAAATGTTGCTAGTCCAAATTAAATTTTTTCGTGTAAGGTAAATTTATTTATTGCCGAAATATGGAACTAAGGACAAGGTTTTTTTGTCCTAACATGTGGAGAATTTACAAACATATTATATTGGATAAAATTCTTTAATAATATCATACATATATATTTTGTGTTGGAATGATTAATTTCTTTTGTATCAGATTCAAGTAACATAGTTTGAAAATGTGACAAAACGGCAACTTTTTCAATGAGACAAAACATCAACCAACACTAATATTTGTCTTAAGTAGAAATTTTTGTCTGTTGCCGTTTTCTCTAATGTCATGTTTTTTGTCCTGTTGTTCTTTTGTCTTAAATTAAAAGCTTTCTAAATTACTTACCTACCTAGGACATTTATAAAAATACTATCTTTGCAATCTCAGAAAAGTGACTTCTTGTTCAATTTAATTTTTTGTTTAACCTACAATTATTATGGCAACATTGGCACTTGATTTATTAGAATCGTTTAAAATAAGTAATGGTAACAACTTATAATTATACTTATTTACAGAACCTAAAATTCTGTTTCTTGGTAAATATAGATACATTAATAGCATACCTTATACGCCGCTGATCAATAAAGTGTCCTCTTAAAAATATTGTATTTCCCAAATAAATGAGGAGAATTGATTTTTTTATAACTGGTAAAGTGATCGGGGCTCGATAATGCTAGATTGATTTCAATTTTGTTGATACTTCCAAAACCGCCATCCTTCTGTGACAATTGTAGAACTTTAAACATACATGTTTTCTAATTTTCTGAGGCTAAACGAAAAATATCCGATTCATTCACCATGTAAGAATGGCATTCGCCGGGTTTTTTTTCTAATTTAAATTTTAAGAAATAAGCTTAAGTTTTTGATGACATTCAGACATTTAGGTATTATCGGTGCTTTTTTTCTGCACGCCCCATAGGTAAATTAGACCTCTTTTTATAGTCTGTGCAATAAGAATCAGTTTCGGTTTAACACGTCAAAATGAGCAGAAATGATTAAATATTGATATTTCCGTTCCTACATTATGATTAAATATTCACTTTTACCACCTTAAAATTATACTTGAACAACATTCAGCTAGCAAACGGTTAAGTAAACATAGAAAATCTTTCTTGGAATTTGGTATTTTAAAAATTGTGGTAAGACCTATGCTTCTATAAATTCTTTTTTGAATAAACAGCAACTCAACACAGAAGCATGCACACTCAATTATTAATACCTTCAAAATAAGCTTAAAAAAATAAAAGTCACGAGTGGGACTCGAACCCGTGTGCAAAAGACTTTCGATCGCGAGTCTGCTGCTCTGCCAGCTGGACCACTCAGCAGGCCATCTATTTGTTCGTCTGTGAAAGGTAATAACACTGATATTGTACTACTTACATCACTTGGCTTGTTACATTGTTTGTGAATGCTAATAACATAAGTATTATTTCATCCACACCAGATGGACACTGTCTATTACATAGTATAAAAACTGCACTAACTAAAATTGTGTCTCTACTAATGTAGTG
The DNA here is from genome assembly GCA_034780595.1 of Parotoplana pacifica. Lineage (NCBI taxonomy): Eukaryota > Metazoa > Platyhelminthes > Proseriata > Otoplanidae > Parotoplana > Parotoplana pacifica. Next base: position 4,270 of record JAUYWI010016675.1, read on the forward strand.
AAGTTCTCAATAATCTATTTTTTTATTCTGCTTTCTATAGATCAAATGAATAACTATATTCTCCTCAAAGTGCCCCTAATTTTATCTAATGCACTTAATTTTCCAATTCGTATCTCTTTTACTTGTCAACATGAAATTTTACCTCATAATTTCAATATCCATAGAAATACTGTGATTAATGTTAGACTTTGCAATGAACATTATGATGCCATCATATTTACCAACAATATTCACGACATTTGCTCTCCAGAAGAATCCCAGCAATTAAAACTTATGGTTCGCCTTCATAGTTGCAAGTAGGTAGGAAATGTAGCTCCCCGACGTGAAAAGGACTCACAGGTTGCCAGCACCACCATCAACGGTCCTCCGCTCAGTATAATCCCTTTCTTGACTCTCTCCTAACTCAATAATTGAAACTCTCAACACCAGAACTCTCAAGTCCTCATGCAGATTACAAGAAGCTGTCTCTCTTGCTTCAAATCTCGAACTCTCTATCTTTGTATCCAAGAACATAGGCGCACCTCTAACCTTGATGTCCAACTGGGTCCGGTTGGGTTTTCACCCAAGTCGGTGGTATCGGTGCTCTGCACACTCTTCTCGCTAACGGCACTATGCGACAAAAGTTTTGTAAACATCCTATTTTTCATGATCCAAATCATCGTTTGACGCGTCTAGACTGGATAATTCTGTCAGAAAAACATGCTACTACCATCTCAAAGGTTAAAAGGCTTTCCACCAAAGTCCTAACTACAGACCATAACCTCATCTATGCTAATCTCTGGCTACGATGGCATAAACACAAAAACAGCCCTTTTTCCTTTCTGGACCGAACTCTGTAATACTACAACTCTAAAGATTTTCTTGAGAAAGTTTTCAAGAACTTAAGCGGCGATGCAATGTTCTCAATTTCAACGCAGCAATTTCCAAGCTGCAGTGTACCTTCGGAAAAGAACCTCGCAAGAAATACAAAGATGTCTTTGGAACTCTAATCCTATAGAGTACTACAGATAAATTTGTGTCTGAAAGTAAACACGTTATTGTTGCTGCTGAAACACTTAGAGAAGCCTATATCTCCCAAACAAATATTCATACAGAGAATGCAGTTAGAGCCATTAAAGATGCAACTATTAACTGTTGCTGCGTGGAAAGCTGTCAACCAGCTCACTAGTCGCAAAAGTAAACTTTCTACTGTGGTTGCTGCTAATTCAGTCGTACACTGAAAAGTACTAATTACCGATCAGTATCGTAAATTGCTCAACGCTCAACCACCGGAATGCAACCTTCTCCTGCCACCTGGTCTCCAAGTACACGATTTAGCAACTTTTAACTGTATTTAAAGCTACTAAATCTGATATTGCCTCAAGTCCTAACAACATCCCGGCCAGAGTCCTCAAACTGCCTGGTCTTACTGCAGAAGTCACCCTTTACTCAACGCATCCTGCCCACTCGGAGGCGACCCTAACGTACGCGTACCTCAAATCTGGAGAACAGCATCCATCATCTCTATTTCTAAGAAAGGAAACTGAACATCATTCGATAATCAGCGCGGTATTTTTTTGTATGTACTCTTGCACTATACAATAAAATCATTTTAAATCGCCTACTTCCAGTCATTAATGCTCTTTAGTCACCCAATCACTGAGGTTACCACCCTGGACAATCATCTACAGAACAAATTGTTGCCCTCAACTCAATCATCGATTCTTGCCGTTCAAGAAAGCCTTTGATTCAGTCTCGAGAACTTCTATCTCTATTATCTTAGGTTTCTATGGGTGCCTGAAGTTTTAATCTATGCAATTATGGACCTCAATCCTGACACATCTGCCTCGGTTCAAACATTTCACGGCCCAACTAAGCAATTCATCACGACTTCGTGTGTCCTGCATGGTGACACTTTAGCTCCTTTTCTATTTATTGTGGTGTTAGACTACGTCCTTCGTCACACAGAGTAAACGAAGCTCTAGATATCCAGCCGTTTGTCTGGCCGCTCTAGCTTAGGCTGACGACATCGGACTTCTTTGTCGCAATTCATCCGCAGCTCAACGTGTTATTACACGTAGGATCATATCCATGACCAAAGCAGTAGGATACAAAAGGGAAATTGATAGCGCATGTGCAATTTTTAAAACCTTTGTAGTTTGGTGCTTTAATCATTCTTGTAACTACCGATTTTTATTTATTAATAAATAGAAATGGGTGCTTGCAACTAAATTATCTATTTTTCTAACTAAGTCACCTAACATTTTAAAATAAATGAAATTCGGTGAGTTTTAAAAAGGATAATAAAGATAATCTTTTCTGAATTTTACTTTAGTGCTGAAGATTATTTTATCTACAATTGAAAAGTTTTGTTTTACATCTTGCTGCTGTGAGAGACTTGCAATACTTGATAGTTCATCAACATATTTGTTCATCTTTTTTCCTTTTAATATTTTGATTTTTTGCACACCTAATATTCTCTTCTGTAACCAAGATTATTATTTTTCTTTTGTTGTCATTATATCATAAATATATCAGATTTTTAAAATTAATATGTTCGTGCATTTTGAATTCTTGAATGCAAAAGTGTGTGTTTCTTTTTACAAAAGTCGTTGTTGTGTGGACTCACTTTGAAAAAATATAAAAAAATAGATAAGAGTTCTAATCTAGGGGTCACTAACTTCTAAATAATTTTATAAATTAAAAAACATAACACATGGATTAGTTCTTTTTCTGAATTTTATATTATTATATAGTTTTAAAACGATATAGGTATATTATGTATTAAATTATTTATTTTGAATACAGGCCTAATATAATTAAAGACAAATGCGTCTATTGTAAATTAAATTCTATGAAATGAATTAATTAAATTAGTTTGGAAGACGATGAGAAATCTATAAAACATATAGGTATTTTTATGCATGTATCTTATAAAGAATAGTTGCCGACATAAAAAAGAAAGGCTTCTAAAACATTTCCGGGATAACTTAAATTAACAATGAGTTCAACTAGTGTTTGTACGAAACTTTATCATTGAACCTGTATATTCATTTTTATGTGACGTAATCAATTTTCATTAAGAGCTTGCTTTCTAAAAGAAAAAATATCTCAGAATTTTACTAAACAAATTTTACTTATTTTCTTTAAAATGTTTTCTAAAACCATATTAAATATGTAGTTGTATTTATTGTGTTAATTAGCATTTATTGAAACTTTACAAACATTTAAAATGTTGATTTTTAAATATTTATCATGATATTCTTTATAAAAACGAATAATAGCGTCAGAAGCAAAAAAATGCAAAACACTCTTTTCTCAAATCTATACCTAATCAATTATACATTAGATCTTTCGCTATCCTATCTAAAGTTTACCTTAACTGTGAGTTGATTGTAGTTGGTGTAGTAGGTATATGAGTCATGCTTGATTATCAGAGGGTATCCAAAGATTATGAAAGATTATTGAAATATCTTATTCACACTTAATTTTTGAATTCCGAATGCAAAAATCTACCTCTTCATTTGGTTATGTGTAGCTAGTAAGATTTCTTGTTCAACAAAATTATTAAAACGAAATGAATGCTGACTAAAATATGAGTTAAATTGAAATCTAAAATAAAAAATGTGGGTACCCATTTAAATATATTTACATGTTAAAAAGGGTGCAGATTTGAGCTGAAATTTGAAAAAAGAATCATAGAAAAAAAGACAAACCACTTTTCTATATGCTGTAAAAGATTCTTTAATTATTTTTTTAAGTCGAAAATTCTTGTCAAAAATTGACCACTTAAAAATCTTAAAGTGAACAGGGACTATCCTCCTGAAGGGGTAATTTGATATTCTAATAAAATATAAATGTATATTAAATAAATTTATTAAAATTACTGTTCTACCAGTTCTTTTTATATTTTAATAAATTTAACTACAAAAACCTGTGTTTAAAAAAGTAAATGGTGTAATACGTACATTAAGTTTTCATTGAAACCAATAGTTAAAATAATTAGCTAAATTTTATTGATTAGTCAACAGATTGGTAATAATAGAATGTAGAATTGCTATCACTTGTTTTCAGCAGACGTCTTGTGTATTTTTATGAGCTTATTTGATCAGAACGGCAAAAAACTTTAAAATAAAACAGATGGCCAATATTTCCCTATTTTTGTTGAGTACCAATATACGAGTATACCTAGATGCAATACTTCGGCAGAAATAGAATTGTAAAATTTAAACAGAAAAAGTAATGACATGTGGTCACTAGGCTAGCTAATCACTAATTGATGACACATAGGCCAACGCCTTTTGTTCAATTTCTCGATTTCACGCATCGCCGTTGCCGAATATCTTCGGTATAGGTAACTGTTGACGTCGCCTTCAGTAAAAGTTTTATTTTATTTAACAAAAGAAAACTATCCCAGCATCTATTTCTGATCAAACATTCATTTCAGAGTTCTAGTTTCAAGAAGAACCAACCTCTACCTACTTACATCATCTATATATATATAGGTCGCAATGCAATATGATTCATAGTTACATTTCGATTATTCAATATTATATTAATATCTCTTTCCTTGATTGTGGAATAGAAAATGGTTTCTGCAGATCTATGCATTTTTGGAGGTGATGCTTGTAATGCAATAATGAAATTTGATGAGAAATCCTAAGATCAGAGTAATTCAATATTTGTTGTTGAGTGTCTTTTAAAGAACATGTTTTAGTCTATCTCTATTTTTCATTCTAAAGAGATCTAATTCGGCGTCTTCATATTTTAGCATAAAAAATTTAAATTGGTGAATCATCCGATTCATTGGAAGGTTTATTTCAACAATATATGTATGTACATAAATGACTTTTGGCAAGATATGTGTATGACTACAATATAATATTTGTTTTAAAAAAACAATTTTATGTAATTTTATTTATATAATAAATGTTTGTAAGTCATATAAAATCTGACTGAGCCTCCTTTATTGTGATAAAGGAAGTGACTATTTAAAATAGTTCATGAATGAATAACTTTTGATTTTTTTAGGATATTTTACTAAAAATCAAAGAAGTCATACTAAATAATATTAATACGTGCACAATCAAATATTATGAAGTTACAGTTTGACAAAGAACTTTTATAAAAGTACTTTGTATGCTTTTGAACAAAATAAAATAATATTATATTTCTGAGTTTATACGTTTGAAGTCACCGTCCCTCAGCAAGATAACTTTTTCTTCACTTTATAAATATTAGTAGTCCCGTGATGATATTATTATACAAACCAAGTGTTGCCACAATGTACATTGGTAAACTAATATTGATATATTAAAATGATATCCTATATTGAAAAAATTGAAACTTTTTTTTAAATAGTTTTTGAACAAAATTTAAATATACCTAAATTTAGCTAAAACTAATCTTCTCTTTTCTTTCCCTATAATGATTTTATGAACCGTATATCATAAATTTGGTATACTCTTTATGAAGAGTGAAGAATTAATATGAAAACCAAATTTTTAGGTTCAAAAATAATTTTATGGATTAAATTCAAATCAAAGTAATTAATTACAAAGCCTATAAAATAAAACTAAATAAAAGCATCATAATTTTTATTAACTCGTTCTGAGATTATTATGTGCAGAATACCCCTACTAGATCATAACTTTTTCAGAGGGGGAAATAACCATAAACAGTGCATATTTTTAAGGCATTGTTTTAATAAAGAATTAAACCAAGTTGTTGTTGTTGTAGCCCCTACCCTTTGTAAAAAGGGTAGTCCTCCCAGTGTGGGATACTCGTACATACATATAAATAGATTATGTAATTTAAAAAAATGAATAAACATTTTATGAGGGTTAAAAAATTTGCTAATTTAGATAGATAATACCTGGAAGTGTTTGCATCTTAGATAACAATCTCATATTAATCTATATTCAATGGGATACCTATGGTGGAACATTGAATCAGTGACATTATAAGAGTTACGCTGACAGAAATCATTTAGATACGTTTAAAATAATGTTTTGCTATTTAAATTTTATTTACAACAAGAAATTTAGATATTTACCAAAATGAACCACTACGAGTCAGAAAGGTTGTAACTTGATTGGTCTCATCCATCAGTCTCAGTAACTCCGTTGTAAAAACACTAAAAGATAAATAAATACGATGGTTTTCAAAACTAACCCAATACTAAATTGATTTTTAATTATAGTATAATTTAAATTTAAATTTATACAAAACTGTTCTTAAAAATTTAGAAAATAATAATACTTTATGTGTTGTAATTTATTAGACTAAGTTGTTGTTTTTTATGTATCTGTAGGTACCTAGACTTAATCGATTTATTTTTATTAAAACGTTTATTTAATTTATGATTTAATATTTTTCAAATAAAATATTTCTAAAAACATAATTATGTATGTTTCATATAGAGTTAGTGTGAATCATAAGCTGATTTTAGTCGTACCTAGGTAATTAAGTGTCTATAGTTAAGACAATATAGAACTTATTTTAGTATTTTTCTTAGCCAGACAAACTGTCTCCACAAATTTGTGGAAACAACCTGTACGATTCCTATTGAGAGAAAGTCACAGCAGGACAGTACTAAAAAACAAAGGTGTCATTTTGCAAAATGAATGCCATCATAAGTACTTAGATGGTGTCGGTGAATTTAAAGAATCGTTAGGTAGAAATGCCTAAAATATCAAACGTAGACTTTGGGTCATAATAATGACAACATTATTAGTTATTGAAAATGGGAAAGCAAATCCAATATTATAAAAAAAGACAAAATAAAGATTAGGTATTTCTACTCTATCTCACCTTACCCTTCTATTTTGTTTTCATCATCATCGTATACGTTCTATGTTGATTCAGAACGTTGGAAATTCGACTTAGATAGACCAACATCTATGGCAAGCGTTGACATTGAACAGCCTATCAGAGTGACAGTTATTAACGACATGCAAATTCACGTCGTTAGAATTTCCTAGGATAGACGTTTTGTTTTATTAAACATCTCAACGTCTACCACAGATTTTATATAGTAAAATTAGAACATTTTCAAAATAATTTCTATTTTCCCTACTTGTAGTGATAAAAGTTAGTCCATAAAATTTGGAAAAAAAACGGAAACATAAAGTAAATCTTCAGACACGCATCCTGCAAGATGAAAGAGTTGCCCTCATATTTGTAGCAAGTCAGTGTCTTTGCCGATCTACACTATTAGTTATCTGACAATCGGCCTACTTCGACATTTTCCATCTATTTAGAAATATTATTGCGGTGTTCACTTCTAGTCTTCATTCATTGAAATACTAATTGATCTTTGATATCATGACTAACTAAGTATAACCAACAAACTGTTTCTAATGTTAAACAAAACATTTCACAATTTTGTACTTGTTACTTCATTAAATCCATGGATCTTACTTCTAAACATTATTAGTCATTTATGCACACGGTTTGAACGAAGTTTCAACAAGCTAACTGTTTTATAGTTCAGTGTTGCTTGTCTTTTCTTCAAATTATCTTTCACGCGAATGTGTTTTATTAAGTGCCTGTTTATCTGAACTATGTAATTGATTATACAACGATAGATATTGTTTGTAATATTGTAAGTGGATGAAATTAACATGTGTTTTATTTATTTAAATAGCAATCAACTGGCAGGTGATCATAAATAAATTGGGATATCTAAATTCTACGGATCTAGTGGGTATGTAAATTGACTTTTATAATTAAGTAATGTTTCTATTTCAAACTGAAATGCTATTAAAAGTAGGTAAATTATTAAAATATTAAATATTAAACAAAATTTTTTAAAACATTCCTACCAGGGACCTGATAGAAATTTATATTTTTAACAAATCGACGATACATGTGTATTTTTAAGAGTTACGAACACCTTATTCTAAAGCTCATTTCCATTGTGAATTGAAATTTAGAAGATATTTAAAGCCCATTTATTATTATGATTTTTCAATATGACCATTTTCAGTTTACCTTTCAATTGAATAAAAACATAAATATTCTTTATGCATGGCTCAAAAATTATTTTAAATGCCAAATAGTACAATTTCAATTAAGGATATAAATACCTACATTTACTCTGGAAATCAATGTCTGTCAGACGAAATTAAACTCATTCTTGATTATTAAATTATTTATTAATATTTTCAAATTGATCGTAAGTTTCTAGTTTGTTTGTTTTTTTATCGATAAATTGGAGTTGATTGTTTTTTCAAGTTACTCGATGATTTTTAATAGATCACTATTTTCAATTGTCGCATTATCCCATATCGAAAACTCTCGGTATGATTGCTTTTAAAGCATAAAGGCATTTTTGTTATAAATTTAAAAATTTTTCTTAGGAATCCAATTACCTATTTATTTCAATACTATAAATTTTTAAATTATTATTTGGCATTATAGGTATGGGAGCATATTTGAAGGAAACAAATAAACATGATTCTATCACAAATATACAGTCATTGTAATTTGCTTAGAATACTTTTTTAAAATTTTGATTGAAAGGCTAACAATATTATTTTTAAAACTTTTATTAATTTCAGAAAATTTAAAATCAGACTACCAGATTATTTGCGTGTTAGTTTAGGTTGTAACCGGATATAAAATAGGTTCAAAAGTTAAACAAAATAGTAAATAAAATTCCAAACTTTAGGGAAAGATAGGGATCGTTTCTCTTGTCCATCTTCAACTTTCATAATTAAAAGTGAGGTCATCCAATTTCAAAAACAATGTTTCAATAAACATTTTGATTTCAGAAGAATATTCTTTGTAATATATTCTAAACGGTAACGTAGGAAATTTATCTAGTCTAATGTATTTATGTATATTACTCTAATGTTTCAATTATAAGATGTAAGTGCCTGTTTCCATTACAAAAAATATTTAAATATGTAAATTTTATTGTTTAGTACAATATTTAAAATATAAATATAAATATTTTACCATTATACCAAAACATATTTTATTTTAAAAGCCAAAATACTAAGTTTCTTAGTGTAGATTTTTTTTCGTTGATTACGTGTATAAGAAATGTGTAGATTTTCAATGTATTTTACTTGCCATCATAATCTAGTTTGTAAGCTATTAATCTAAGTTTTATTATTTGTGTGTAATTCAGGAATGTTCTATTTTTAAATTGAAGTAGTAAAAATAATTAATTTTTGTAGCAATTCTAAATTCATTTTACACACCATAGGTAAATTGATTCAAAACCCTTTTTTAATCTTCAAATAGAAACTTGTGAACTTGTGGACCAGCCCGACACTTGTACATATAGGGTGATTCATAATTAATGTCCGTTTTCAATTTTTAAAAAAACAGATAAGTTCCAATGTATTTTATTTCATTACAAAACGTACTATAGGTAATTGTCAGACAACTTATTATTGTACATAATTTCCTTCACATTCAACAATCAAGTCCAAATCATTCTTCAATTTTTAAGGGCCTTTGAAATCATAGGTCTGGTAAATGTTAAAAGCTGAGCTTCTAGGAATTTCTGCAAATCCTCTTCTCATCAATGACCACTATATTCTTCTGCACGAGTCTGAACTGTAGAGACTGGTTCATTAGTCTACACAACTCTACCCGAGAACGACGATTATTTTCAGAGAGAAGGTGAAGAACCCATCTGGTGCGCATTCATATCAGTTGCAAATCATCATTGAGAATTTGTTGGATCATTGAATAAGATAAACCAGTGTGTGTCACCAACATACGAAAGGATAAACTGTTATCAGCGTAACTCGTTCATCAATATCGTTGATTGCACCTTGACGTCGTTCACTCATTGGTCTACCTTGACCAGGAGAACGATTGAATCCGACTTTTGGACAAGCCGTTTTACGTGTCGAAGACTAATGGCATCCATCATCAGACCATACAGTCAGTAATTGTTCATGAATTGCAGGTGGTTTGACACTATTTCGTCGTGCAGTTTCAATGTAAAACAACATCTTATCAGTAGAAAATTCCATGATTCAATCATCTCCTTAAATTATCCCAGCTTTTGTCAATGCAAATTCAATTTTCTGTTTGAGAACTGTACATTTCATGCATGTATGATAGTAAGCTGTACAATTTTCAGTCGAGTAGTGGAGCCAGTCATGTATTTCATTCTATTCGCTGCAAAAAGGGTGCTTCAAAAAGCTTTGTAATTCTCTGACAAAAATACTGATTATTAAAAGTTTCAAAGCAAATTCAGAGTAAAAAAATATAAGTTTTCTAACACAATTCATGAGTGTCATCCGAATTTTTTGAAAAGGTGGAGGTGCATATGTATTAAAGACATCATATTATGGATTATTCTTTGAAGCTGTCATTTCTATGTATATCATTCAGTATTGATGGTACTCTTATCAAAAATTTAGATGCTAAAATGTTTAATCTCTTGAATATTGTTTCTAGATGATTGATCAAACGGGCAATAAATGGAGTAGGCTGATGTCTTTTTTTAATACGATGGTTAAGAGTCACTGGGGGCAATTGATAGATGAATTTGACGGGAAACATTCGAAAGACTTGAGGCTGGACGCAAAGTTCTTTGATATTTCTGTTGCCTTAAGTAAAATATTATCATATTATGCATCAATGTGCAGCGCTTTATTTATTTTCTTTTAATAGCCATAAAATTTTATGACATGCTACCACCAAACCGTATCTGTAATTTGAAAATAATAAAATTATTTTTAATCTGAAAGCTGCTATCCTTTTACCTATAAACTTTTCATGTCAATACTTGTGTTTAAAGTATATAAAGTAACAATAAACTTGAAAATATACTCCTATTTAAAAAAACTACGAAGCACACATTAGCTATGGTCAGCGGGTTACGTTAAACTCTCCATATACTAGCTTCATAGCATCCGTTATGGAGAAATCAGCTGTTCAATAATTATATAAAAATTCTAAATCTTCATGTTTTACAGACAGCAAAAGGATAATAAAATGGACAAGATATCCACACATCTAAATAATAGAATTTTTCTAGACTATGTGGGCGTGCATTCAATCTACATTTATAGCCATCGGATCTATGACGCAAGGTCATTGTGGAATAAAAATATTAAACAATATTGACTATTAGTCGGGTACAAAATCACATATTTCTATTTTGAAACCAATAGTTTTACAAGATTTTGAACAAAAGACCTCTAATAATACTGAGGTTAAAAGAAGTATTATAAAAGTAATAGATGCTATTAAGAGCTGACCGAGCTAGACAAGGAGAATAATCATATCTAGATACCAATTTAAATACTGAACACGACGTTTTATATCGAGTCGTTGCAATCTTCAGTTTTTTTGGTATATTAGCTTCGTTCCACATTCATTGACTGTAATTGATTACATATGGTAAATGCTTAAAATAGTTTATTTTAGGTTGTTAATTACCTTAACAAGCACCTTAATATATACCCCTTCGAAAGTAACAGACCTTAACTAACACATTATAAATACTTTGAATCCTTGACATATATACAATTTTATTTTAAATTTAAAAAAACCTTAGGGTCAGTTTTTTCTTGAATAACTTATTTTAATGATAAGTTAGTGTAATAAAATATCTTATTCAAGAGAAAACTGACTCTAAAAGGATTTAAAATTTTTTTTAAAGAACAACACAATAACATTTGTTTGGATATACATCTGAATGAAATTGTTTTAGCCAATGAGATTTAACAGTACTAATTGCACATGTTCAAGCAAGGATTCAAAGTATTCATACATATGTACAAATAGTCACTTCCTTTGGTATAACACACTGGCTAGTGGCTTACATGGCAAGTTACATACATTGTAATTATTGTGAATTTTCTATTACATGGCAAATTATTAGTGTATTAAAATGGTAAGAATTGTACTGTAATAATAGCACTATTGTTCCATCAAATCCATTGCACTATCTTTAATAGAGGGTCAGATTTTTTTTGCATGAGTACTGTGTAATAGAAATCTCACTTATTAATTTGACATTTAATAGAAAATTCACAATTATTATAATGCAACTTTCCATTTAATAGCCTATGCTTTAGTAAAAACTACTTTCACTACATAAATATATGTTAATAAGTATAAATAAAAAACACTAGTTTTAATAGAAGTGTCTATTTGGATGTTTTGAAATTTATAATAATATAAAAAGGGTCATTTCATGGCAAATCACCCAAAATAAGGAAAAGTCTATCTATGGGTGACTTTCTCTAATTTCCTTCAAACTTTATATACTCATTGTAGTACCCATGAATATGAAAAATCCCCAAAAATTAACCAATTATATCAATTGGTTCACTTTTACAGCATTCTGAACTCTGAGCTAGATGCCAATTTTAGTGTCAGCCAACAAAAGTACTACTTTTGAAATGTTCATATCTTTTGTCTGAATCATTAAGCAATTGACATTTGTTTTAGATAATAGATATATCTTCAATATTATCATGTATGCCATTATATATTACTTTTTATCTTATAGACATATTTTACCTAAATCAGAATTTGGTCATTTTAGCTCACAATTTGAAAAAAATCAATATTTTGTAGATCAATAGGTTTTGTCTGTAAGGCAAAAAGTACTAATTTTTATTAGATATGAATAGCAATACACTATCTTGATACAAATATAATAGAATTATGCACTTCATAACTTAGACAAAAAATATTTGAATTTAAAAATCGAAAAAAATCATAAAACAACTGTTTTCAAATGTAATTTTTATGTGTCTGTAAGTACCTCTGAATTTTTTTTTGTAAAATATTATTATTTCATGTCAGTATGTGTATCTTGAAAGAATGATTTACTTAATAGAGGTTTATATTGCTTTATTTCACATTTCAAAACACAATGTTGAAAAAATATCAAAATTATAAAAATGGTCATTTTACAGCAGAAAGAAATATAGAAACTATAATTCTGGAGTTGTTATGAAAGAAAATATAGAACTGAATTAATTTATGTACTTGAATAATATTCAATATAATATTTTTTGTTTAAATAGCTTTTCTGCTATGAATCTGTACTATGTTCAAAACAAGTTTTGTTTTACCTGATTGCATAAGTTTAACTATTTTATTCATAGTTAACAAAACAAAAAATGTTTACAAGAATGAATGAATAATATATTTATTATTTTTGAAATAATTTTAGTAATAAGCATATATTAATGTATTTTTAATGTTTGTTTTCTAGTAACAAAATATGTCTTATGAAACAACAATTTCAAATATAAATCCATTTCACTGACTGTGAACAATTCAGCCACATGTTACATAACATCTCTAACAAATACCTACAGTTAAGTAATAGTTCGAACATTGTAGTAGACAAGGTCACTACACAGCTCACCCAGAACTATTATTTAGTCTTATAGATTGTGGGTGTCCACATTTTGGAGACATAGTGGGTTCTTCATCTAATAGATAGGCTGGTTTTAAGTGATCAATTGAAATAATTTCTTTATTACCATGTTGAATGTGAAAAGTTTTGTTTTCTCTTTGTAATACTTCAGCTGGAGCTGAAAATTGTTGAGGGGTGGTATGCATATGAGTCTGGATTTTGCTTTGTTGGCATGGGATATAAGCCTTTGCCCATGCAGTTATTTCTTTGTTCATACTAGGCCATCGATCTAATAGAAGGGTGTGAAAGATTGTATATAGTGTCAAATATTCTTTTGCACAGTTTGGTTGGTATTATAGGACATGGAGTGCCTGTAGAGGTGTCACATATCAAAATATATTCTTGCATATCATAGATAATATTTTCAAATGATAAGCTGCAGTTGGATTTAATGAAAGATTGTAGTTCTACATCAGTTTTCTGACAATTAGACATTTCATTGTAATCAATACCTTTTTCAAATGATGTTATTGTTGCATGAGAAAGACAATCAGTAATGAGTATTACTACAACCTGAAACATGTTGTATGTCTGTAGTGAACTCAGGTGGGATTGCTGATGAGTGGACCATGGATCTGAGATTATTTATCGATGATAGAATAATAAATATAAATGCTATTGTTTCATCAAATCCATGGGTAAATTTTTGGCATGAGTAGATTTTTTTACTGTACAATATTAATAAATATAAATGCTATTGTTCTTTAGATTTTGTATGATCCATAATGACATAATGATGCAAATTATAAATGAATGGACCAATAGCCAACTAAAAACTGGGTCTGTCTAGATAGACCAATAGCCACTGCCTAAAAAATAATTCTCTTTTATAAAATACATATTATTTTCCAGTTGCATATTTGATGATATATTTTTTGCTAAATATGTTCTAATATACATTTGATAATATAGGCATATAATATTATAAAGCTTTTAGAATATTAATCTATCTGTGTATTTTATTTGATACAGTTTAACTTTACTTCTTTAATAAATCAAAAGTTTCCTGATGAACATGGCTATTTCTTTTGAAGATACCCTTTTATAAAATAATCATCTATTTCATTATAACAAAACACAAATTTACTTGTGAGTCTTTTATTCAGTTATATATTTTTCTTGCACTATAATTTTTTTATGTAATATTGTAACAGACATGTTAGAGAATGTAATAATGAATTTTATACAAAAAAATCATTAATCAATATTTAAAAGAGGATTTCTTTTACTGAGTACCTAGAGGAACTATACACCAAATTTGAAGTCAATTAGCAGTGTTGATGCAAGTTGTGTTTTTATGTATTTTCTCCATTTTTCTTTGATGTGCTAGTAAAATATTTTGTCACTTTTTCCAGTCACAGTACACTACAACTCCATTTTCGTTTATAATGGCTTTGATCCAACAACAACCAAATTGTGTAAAATTATTAATATTTTTATTATTGTTCAAAGCAGCAATGACATTCATTGCCTACTGTCAACTGTGGTTACTCTGAACATGAGAAACTGGAAATATTTTTGTATATTTTGTATGTTGAACAACTCAATTCATCCTGATTTAATTGGATTAATTTCTATACAAGAATAATATGCACATGTTAAATAATGTGTTCAAAGCCATTCAAAGTAATAAAAATAAAGGCTGATGGGGAGGATTTTAATCATTTCATGTAGAAAATTCAAAAATTGGGGAAATAAAATGTCAAGTTTAGAAAACGATGACCTCAGAAGGCCATATTTGACACACCCTATTTTTCAAAATGTTCTGGGGTTGCAACCTCACCCCACCTTGAGCAACTACTATTTAGAATTTACATGGAATTTACTTTCCACCATTCTGATACCCGGATTATGCTGATATTACAAAATTAGCTCAAAAGTGATGGGCTGCAAATACATACATATGTAGTTCAGAAGTCAATTCTGATTAGAAATTAATAACACAAAACCCACTTTACATAGTATTGACAGCTGCTTAGAAGCCATCTACTAATGAACACATTGAAATTGAATCCAACCAAAACTAATCTTCTTGTTCATAGTTGCTACACCAAATTAGAAGTGCAGCTTGCTGACTATCATCTGATTGTATAAAATCTCTTATCATGTCATTATTATCTTCTTGTTTCGATTTTTGCAATGCCATTTATATCAATATCATGAAATTATGTTCTGATGAAATTGCAAATGGTTCATAATGCAGCTGCTAGACTTGTGACCAACTCGCCTTGACTAATTCCATCCAAACCTCTTTTATATTCACTCCACTAGTTACCCATTGAAAATAGAATTAAATTCAAAGTCATGGTTTTAACACACAGTGCTGTCTACAAAACTGACAAACATGACCTTCAAATTTAGTTCAGAAATGGGTTGCTTGACTAGGCAGGCTGATTCTGCATACTTAGCAAGCCAAATTGCAGCTACAAGAAGAATGGTGACTGTGCGATTAGATATGCTGGTCCTGGACTTAGGCATCCCCTCCCATTGAGCTTTGTTTAACTTAAGACATTATAATATTTATAACCCATTTAATTAAGTTGTCATTTGATAAGGACACATGCCCCTTTTGTTCAATAACTATACTATAAATATATTATAACTTGCCATTATCTTAGTATAAGAACTGATTTTATTTTGTATAATACCTTATTCAGTAGCACTTATCATTTACTTATGTATATATTTCAGTACCACAGACATCTTTGATTAGGGGTGCTATATAAATATCTAATAAGAATAATATATTAGGAGTTATCAACTCATTAAACGTTTAGTTTTTATTTTAAAAAACTGAAAATTACTGATATTTAGTTTTTTAGTAATACTCATATTATGTAGGTACACTAATTAAATAGAATGTTTATTGATAACTTTTACATTGGAAATATTTGCCTGTTTTAGTCTTCAAGTTCAGTTATTACAAGTGGTGGAGAAGATATCATATTTCAGAAGATTGAGATTGATGATGCCTTGAATTCTGATAAATTGGATATTGAAAAGGATTTTAATATTGACAAAACTGTAGAATGGATTTCAAATGGGGGTTTCAACCAGGTGAGATTGCTTTTTTGTAGCCCCAAAATAATGATATTTTATTCATATTTGAATAGTTTATTATACTATAGTACTGTTATGAAACATAATTGGTATTATGTGACCAATGGGTTTATTTGCTAGCTTGAGTTAACATGCAGGATCCCAAGTAAATGCTACTAGAACCCACTTAAATTGGACCATTGTTTTTTAATCATTTTTATGTAGTTTTTTTTAAATAATGTTATTACAATATTTCATGTTTCAAAATTAAAATATGTAGTAGCTCATTTTGGTGCACTCAAAATTTATGTTCTTTTTATGGTTTCTTACAAATGGCATTCACTCAATGAATCTCAATATTTTAGCAGATTTGTATGTTATAATTTTAGATTGGTCTTCAATTTCCCAATGAATTGCTACATTTTTCAGTAAAAGTGGCCCTGTTGTTAGAGCAGAAGTGTGAAGGAAAATTTGCCATTTTGGGTGACACCTCTTTTGGAAGGTATGTATGAAATAGACATTGTAAAACTTGACATCAAATGGTTTGTCCCATAGAGTAAATATACCTACATCATGAGTGTCCACTCAAACATTTTGAATCTATGCACCAGTGATTTTACAATGACTGACTAATATTGATATGCAGAATTCAAATCTATAATTATTTTCTCGCAAAATTTTGTCTTGATATATTTTGGGTTAGGTACTACTTTTATGCGACACCTAAGAAAAAGTAGTATGCAAAAATTAAAAGTATTTTTAGAATATACATAACTATTTGAATTTTAAACCTTTGAAAAATAAATATTTCATATAAAACTGTATAAAATTTGATACAAAAGAACACGATTATTTTTTCAGTAAAAATATAATTACTATAAAACTGAAAACAAATTTGATAACAATTATGATTACTAAATGCACAAAATATAACAAAACACATCATAAATCTATAATTTATACAATTAGAATCAAATGAACAGATATCAATTACAAAATCTATCTGCATAATTTTTATTTGAATTTGTAGCTTCTAAAAAATAAATAGTGCAATTTACTGTATAAAATGGTAACAAAAGAAATAAATTTACATAACTTTTTGAATTTTTGTAGCTTAAAATTATATACTACTATATTAACAACACTATACGCAAATTCGTGTATTGTTACTCTATGATTAAGACCAAAGAAAAATTAAAGCGTTCCTATGAAAAGGGTTAAAAAATATTCTGCTTTCAGCGATCCTATACAGCACATTAAACGAGGTTGGCGAGGCTAATTGTCAGTGGATTTTAGATTAGTTTGCACTGTTTGATTTATTGAAAACTACCTGTGTCCATACGACGATTGTAAAAATTTAATCGAAATAAAATACTTTAGGATTTTTTTATAAATAGAAATATTATTCTATTTATGATTGATCTTCTATATTTTTAGTGCACGAAAGTTTTGAAATAAAATATAAAAAGAAAAATTTACATTTAAGTACAAAATAGTTTTATCTATATATGTAGATAGATACAACATTTGTGTATAAATAATTTTATAAAATGCAAATTTGTTTTCTTTTTACAAAGAATCTTAGGGAGTTGAATGCCTACGAGTAGAATAGCATTCAACCATGAAAGTAAAAACTACAAAAAAAATCAATGAATTTAATCATAAAGTACGAAAAATCAACAATGATCATAATAGAAATATTTGAAAACGTCATTTAAAATACGATTTCAATTGCAGCTATGTCCCTTTAGAATAGATACCAAACATAAAAAATAACCAAACTGATGTGATGCATTCGATATTAAAATAAGATCTGTTTGTGTCAGATACAGAATAAATCTATAAATCTTGTGTGATTGAAATTTAGGTAGATCCAATATGGTAAAATATTCCATAGATGTATGTTTGTTTATGACAAACGATAGCTTTTGAATTTTGTATTAGTCGCTTTTGTCCATTTTTCTTACTTCCAAAATGGGAGTGTGTTCGTAGTTTGAACAAATTTAATCAAACATGCTGATATTAATATTAGGTATTCGTTTATTCAAAATCGCTTTATGTTGTTAGAACCTCATATCGACCTCAATGTCTGTCAATGACAAATATATGTCAATTTAAACCTTGGTGGATAAAAGGGGGATGACCACTCCCCCTATGGTTTTTTTCAAAAAGGCTCGAGAACGACGCAATCGGTTTACTTGAAAAGTGGAATCTAGGTACCAAATACTCTTTCAGATTTTTTTATGTCAATTTTTTATGTATGCCCCAAAGTCACGTGACGGCCCTCTGAAAAAAATAAAGCTCAATTCTCAAGCTAAATAATAATAGAATTGATTAATA
This sequence comes from Parotoplana pacifica, assembly GCA_034780595.1. Taxonomy (NCBI): domain Eukaryota; kingdom Metazoa; phylum Platyhelminthes; order Proseriata; family Otoplanidae; genus Parotoplana; species Parotoplana pacifica. The sequence goes on from JAUYWI010016675.1 coordinate 23,042, forward strand.
TTTATTCCGGGTTTTTTAAACATTGTTTTTTTATGACCAGGGTACAACTGAAGCCAAACAAAATCCATAACTTTTTTTAATTATTCAAAAACCGCTGAATTGATTTTCTTCAAATATTGCTAACAACTGTAGAAAATGTCATTTAAAATTATTGTTCGAAAAAAAAGTTACATATTTATAAATAAGAAAAATAACCAGTTTATTGCAATGCATTCATATTTGGAACATCTATTCTTTATCTGGTATGTTATAAGTGTGCCAAGTATAAAAATGTCATAGATTTATACAAAGTCAGAAATTGAGGTCCACTGATTTTGGGACTGGGCCCAGCCGATGCATTAAAAATCAATTTTTCTGAAAATCATTCCAAAACCACTAAAAATGCTTTAGATATTACTAACAAGCTATATTCAATTAAATAGAGCCAAGAATTGTTTGCGAACCTCATAGACCAGCATCCAAATTTCGAATAACTTCCTAATTCTAAATTTCAAATTTGAACAAGATAGGATGTTTGGTTTTGATTTTAGAGGCATTTAAATGATTTTAGTCAAACGTATATATTTTCTCCCAAAACATCGATAATCAATATTTTTCTAAATTATTATGAATATGTGCTGCTGAATGCCTAATTGATCATCTACACACCAAATTTGAATCAAATTGGACAAACTTTAATTTTTGGACCTGATGACGTTATTGTTATTTGTTTGTTTTTTCAAATAATTTTCAAATTTTATCCCAATTCATCCACGGGAAGTATAAAATCCTAGGGAGGGTGACCACGCCCCCCCCCCTCATTTGTCTACGGCCTATGTGAAAATATGATTAATCCCAGGGTTAAATCAAACATATCATTTCAAGAATGGTGTTTTTTGATATTGAATTTGTCAACCTTTTAATTATAAATGTTTTATTTTACTCAGATTAAACAGCCACGCCATTTGTTCTCAATTTAAACCGAAACAAATGTGTTATATGATAAAACACGATTAGGCTTAGGTAGGTGTATTGGAAAAACCTCTTCTTTTTTCCATAAATCATTCTTATATTTTGATATTGATTATAGCCTGTTAGAACATGAAGTAATTAATCAACATAAGGTTTCAAATTTTAAAAAAAATACTGTAAATCTATTTATTTGATAAATTCGCTTTTTTAGAAATTTATTAAGATGTCTTTTTTAAACAAACATCAATGTGTTATATTGGGTAGATAGAGAAGTGAGGGACGGAGGACCCACAATAAAAATAAAATAGAAAGTTTTAATATTTGACAATTTTCTACCAAAATTAATTTTTCGCATTATATTTGTGTATATTTTTGGGGTGGGACCGGCCCGGTTATTATGTAATTTAGTTTAAACAATCTATCTTATAAAATGTTATATATTTAAGACGTAGGTATTTATATTAGTTCTCAATATCTATCTTCTTTTTAACAAGTAAGCTGAATACCTAATTGACACTAGAGAATATCCAAAAACGTTTATTTAGACGCTTAAGGATAAAATAACTTCAACGAAATATGCAGGTGTGAAGCTCGAACCGTCATAAAAATGAGTAAACTTCCAATTTTCTGACGATGATTGTCATCTGGTTAAGAATTCTCTCGAGAAATATCAAAATTATTCTTTTTCATTTTCTATAGGAAATAAATAATATGTACTTTACATAGATCTTCCCAAGAATTGCTATAACTAGTGTAATTATAGATAGATATGAACGTACATAAAGTAGGATCTTTTTGCTTATATGATATCAATATTTCGATAATCTACTATTATTATCTTATTTCTCTATGGATGAGCATTAGCAGGATTATTTTGTCTTCTGATTTAGTTTATAGATAATTGAAGCAACTTTTGTTTAGTTTAGATGTAAAGTATATTAGAAAGATGTCTTAATTTCGAAAATACGAGTACTATCCTGGTACAGGGAAATATCCGAACTACTAAGAAGATTACGACCTTAATTGAAATTTTAAATATACAACTTTTATTTTATTTTAAAAATAACGTGAGTTACTGAATAGAAGTTGAAGAAAGACAAAAAGTGTCTATATGTGGGTTAGCCCTAGGAGATGATAATACTAGTCATTGTATTTTTATAGGGTGTCTTGAAACAAACAGCGTATTTATATATATATGATGCATTGATATATATGTACATATATGTGTGTGTGTGCTTTGATACTGAAGCCAAATTCAGGCTGTACATGTTGATGTGTGTCATAAACACATGTCCAGGGTTTGAATAGATATAAAATGTAAAGCTGATATATTACATTTTAAACCTACAATTACTTGCTATACTGCGCAGTGAACACATATAAATTTTAAACTAACTAAATATGAAAGTGAATAAACAGGACGTTCATGAAAGAGATAATAAAGACATTAAGGAGAAATAATTTTACAGGAGCTTCGATTCATTTAATAATTTGTACCGCTTGGACTGAAGACTTAATTTATCTCCGAAGAGTACAGACAATATTCAAAGAAACAACGGATTACTCACCAATTGGAAAAACTGCAGACTCAGTTCCAAAAGGTCATTAACAGCAAAGGTGACAACGTTTAATCATGTACTGTTTTTGTACTCTCTCTTTGTTTCACTAATTGTCATGTTATGTTTTAACTGCCTGTAAATACATATATAAATAAATGTTGTTTTTTTAAGACACCCAAAATTGCCTAGAGTAAAAAAATTGTAACATTTCATCTTCTTCTCTTTTGGCTTTTCCAACATTTAGGTGGGGTCGCCGGTGCAGATCATTTTCTTCCACTTCCTGCGATTCATTGCATACTCCTCGAACTTCGACCTGCTCTATGTCTTCATGAATGCAGTCTTCCCATTTCTCTTTGGGTCTTCCACGCCTTCTCTTTCTTCCGCATCTTCATATTTCTGATTTTTCTACCCACATAGTCAATAAAAATGAAGTGCATGTCTTTCTGTCCTTCCCTGTACTTCTCCATCACCTGCAGTGCAAACATAGCATCTGTTGTTCTCCGATCAGGCATAAAACCAAACTACTGATGCCTTACTCTCACTTTCTCTCAATCTGTTGTCCACAATTCTCTCATCTATTTGTAACACTAAGCACAATAAATTATCTCTAAAGAAATAACACCCTCTAGAAGGTGAAAATAATGTTTATTTTGATTTAAATATCTAATATCTAATGTATATTATAAATTGTTAAAGAAATACGAGTATAGTCTTTTTTTACAGATAGATTCTATTAAACGGAATTGTTCTTAGACATCAAAAAAAAATTATTCTGCAAACAAACTCCATTACTTTTTCTATATAAATTTTATTTTTTCTAATATATTTACTATCTTGTAAAAATGAATTAGTAATCATGAAGCATTAAGTAATTGCACGAAAATGAATAGATTTTAATGAATAAAAAATGCTGCTTTACTAATACCATATTAAAATCTTTTCTTTTTATAAATATTCTTTTATGTCTTTAATGTTGACGAATCATTTAGGATTATCTATGGAGTATGTCATCTTTTTAGATAAAAATGAGAAATAGGTAACATTCAATTCATTCGTTTGATATTGATTACAACTAACACATTTGACACATTTAATAGAATTAAAATGTTAGTCATGTTTCTAATAGTTGTATATCCTGAAGAGAGTGCTAAAAATATTCTGATTTTCAGAAAACAATTTTAAATATTTTTTAAGTCACTGTGTTATATTTATGAGTTAAAAATGGTTCTTGAAAATAATTAGACTGTATAACTTTTGACAGCCTGTTTAGCTTTACAAAAAACAATTAGTAAACAAATCTAAATACCCCGTGGCAAATATGACAAATAAAAAAAGTGCATTCATACTGCCAAATTTAAATTAACAAAGTTCATTAAAATATGGCAGATTCTTTTCTACATTTTAATAGTTTTATTGATGTATAGGTATGAATGTTAGATAGCGCATCCTACCCCAATGCAATCCATCCATGATGACTACAATTTTTCCCAATGTTCCTATATGAACTAAGTAGGTACATATGTGTTCTGCTCACTAATTATCTAGACTTTTGTTTTAGGATAATTTTATGTCACTATCCGAAATCAATCGATATGTTTCAGTACTGAAGACAGACTAGCAAAGTAATTATTCAGTATTCTTTTTAGAGAAGTAATTATAGGTATCTAATCAATTTAACCCAAACAACATAAGTAGGTGTCTTACCTATTGTGTATGGAATTTTATGTTCAGCTGCTACATTGAAAAGAAATAAAACCATTTTATAAAAATGTTTTAACAAAAGTAGAATACAAAATACATCTTCACCACTACTTTTTTCAAGTTTCGCCCTAATTAAAATAGTATTTGACACATAAAATGAGTTTTATAAAATTATTTCTTTCACTTTAAACGGCACCATAGTGGCTGATTTAATGTACCAACTTTTATGATTCTCTTGTTTGATGTCCCTAGTACCCGATTGGTTCTCCGTCCTCACACCCCTATATGTAAAGTCATCCATGACCATGTCCAAAATGGTTTTTTTTAGAAGTTGTGGTCTATCCAACTACATTTGATGCAAACTATTTCTTAACTTTGGAACTTTTGAACCTCCTGCTCATGGACACCAAACAAAAGAAAGAGTATTTTGTCATTTGGATTTTTACATATTTCATTGTTTTTATTTATTTTCAGGTGATTCGAGCTTCTGGTTTAGGTAACCTTTACATTCAGTTGGTGGGAACCTTATTTCTAGAAATCGATGTAAGTTCCTTTAACTGTCATGTATTTCTTATTTAATAATAAAGCCTTGCTTGACAATTGTCCGTATCTAAACAGGAAATCATTAGCAAATGTCATTTTCGATTTTTTTAACTATTGAGTATCTACATAGACTGGAAATTATTTCACTTTAAAATTAAGGCAAGCATATTGAGATGTTTGTAAAATATTATGAAACAATTAAATGTTTATTAAAATTAACAATTGACACCCTTCCTTAAAAGATTGTCATTTTACCCCCACATTACCCTATATAATAGGCAACTTGCACATTAGCTACTTAAATAATTTTATTAAAAATTAACTCAGGAATTGCAGTATCATTAAAAGTACATAATTTGGTGATAGGTAGTCTTTTTTGTTTATATAACAACTTAACAGTTTTCTAAATGAAAATACAAGTACGAGCACATATCATTCGTATGTAACAACTTAAATTTAAATAACAAAATTAATACCTATACATTCATTCTCTTTTGATTTCATGTTTTCCTTGTGCTATGGCATAACAACTATATTTTTAATGTCTATGAATTTAATCTTAAAACATCGATGGATATTATAATATGTTTTGAAATCATAGATTTAGATATACCTCTCGGTCCTACTATCTAGACGTTAGATCTCTCACTGAAAGCTCTCGGTATTCTACATACTAGATCATTGTGGAATTTCTAAAGAAACTGAGATGACTCCCAGAAACTGAAACCAAACTCACTAAAAATTACATGTTGAGTCAAAAGTCTAAATCATTTAGTAAAATTAAATTAAATAACATTAGTTCTTGTTGTTGTTGTTGTAGCCCCTACCCTTTGTAAAAAAAGTTAGTCCTCCAAGTGACATTCAACTGTGTCGGATGATGTGGACAGTTAAATATGTGTAATGTGTTGTGGGGTGATTGCTTGCATGATGGACATATGTTAGCTAATTGGGTCTAGATAGTATGATAGGTATGTCTATGATTTCAAAACATTATAAAATCCATTGACTTTTTAGAATATAATTCATGGACATAAAAAATAGTTTATGTTATTTGTATATAAAATATAATAATATACAACACTACTTGCAGGCAGGTAATGTTGTACATAATATTTAATTAATCTTTCTACTAAATTATGCAAACTTTTGACTTACCCTATATCTAACTTTAAAAAATTCATTATTTAATAAAAATATTAACGTGCGTTTAGAAAATATCTTTACAGTGAAATATTACACCCAAAATTTTAGAACAAAATTTGTATTCATTGAACAAATTTAAGTTAATATCTGATAAAAAAGGAAAACACAATTTTTTGAACTAAGGTTAGGTGGGTAACTCAACGGTAACTACTTTAGGTAGAGTACCTTTCTACCATTTTCACACAATTTATATTTATTCCAGAATATGATATCGAAAATAAATAGCATTATTTCGAATTGCAAACGAAGATAGGTGTAGGCATTGATCAATGGGTGTAGGTAGGTAGCAACGAAAATTAAAACTTTATAAAGCCTTTATTGAAGCCTTCTATAAATACGTGATTAAAATTCCATTGAAATCATAATTATCACCGATTTGGCACATACATTAAGTGTCTAATAAACTATAACAATACGTTTTAGTTTTGTTGATACACCCTAGAAACCGCCTAGAAACGAATAATATGTGTTAGTAGTATAAAACGAAACTTCACCGATTTAAATAAAATTTGGTATAATGAAACAAAACAAAATTAAATGATTTACGCAACAAAAATTACGTTAATACAATGTTTGGTTCGTGAGACACACCCCATTTTAAATTAATATAATAAACAGCAAATTTGTGGTGCAAGTAATTTTTATAAAGAAAATGTGAACGGTAGTCTGAAAATCTAAAAAATTATTTTCTAGTAAAAGTTATCTTCTTTTTTTAAATAAGATTAGAACACAAGTATATGAAATAAGAGTGTCCAAAAGGTCAAAAATTCCAAAGATTCTTCAAATAAGTGAAACTAAATATGGTTGATATGGCTCTAAGTAGATATTAAGTTATTAGATACTTCATTTAATTTTTAAGATTTTAGAGCTAAAAATCCGAGTATATTAATCATTCCTATAAGCATACTTAATGATCTTTGATTTCTTATATTATGTTCGACTTTGTTAGCTCTAAAATCTTTAAAATGATTTAATTCATGTGCTGAAATACCCAGTTACTTAATTCCATTCATTATGAAACACTATCTACACTAGCTTGTATATATTTTACTTGTCTCTATGACATGAAATATGAACCGTTCAACTAATTGGAATCATATTCTAGCATTAAAATATTTACTAAATCGGTTCTGAGAGATACTGGAAAATACAAGCTATTAAACTGATTGGAACCACATTCTAGCCACTAAATGTTTATATTAAACAGCAGAATGACTAGACTAATATTAAAATAGATTATTTATTAAAAGTTATCTATTTCATTGAAATTAAATAAACCAAACATAAATGAAATAAGATTTGTCAAAAAAGCCTAAAAGATGGTTAACTCTCCAAAAACAAACTCCAAAAATACTTGAAATAAATGTAATTAAACATGGTTAGCTATGCCATCGTAAATTGTGGTTACTTTGCACACTTTTTAGTTATTTTGAATACTGTAACTTTTATGACCAATTTTATTTTAAAAAATGCAACTTTGAAAACTTCCATATATGTTGTACTATGACAATAAATACAATTTAGACATTGATTTTAAATATAATATTAGTGTACATTAAAATTAGCATTGATAAAACTTTTTGGACGAATTTTTAACTTCTCATAAAAATTTGATTGTTTTAAGTATTTTTTATCATTTTGGTTATTTGCAGAGGTTACTTTAAACATAATATTCTAGAAGACTATCAAATAGTAATGTTGATTTAAAATGAAAATAATAATATCTTCAACATATGATTTTGAATTCACAAATTTCCTGCTTTAAAAAATTAAAATTAATTTTGTTTTACTGAATACTTAATTATTAACATTCTTCGTTTTGTTGCTATTTTTAAAATAGTGTGATTCTTCTAAATATCTAATTTCATGAAATATAACAAATTGAGCAGGAGACAAAAGTAATTGTAAAACAATAGGTTAATAAAGTACAGCAATGTGTTCCAATAACTGACATCAGAGTTGGAGATTGGATAGTTTTCAACACTGAGTGTGGAATGTCAGTCATACGTTTCAGTGGTCACATTTCTGAAATTTCAAGTGTTCACAATAACTTTACAATTGCTTTTGTCAAAAGATTCTAGGAAATGGTTTTGTGTTCCCTCACAAGGAAGACATCCATGTACATTCCATTGATTATGTATGTCTATGGAAAGTTGAAACCACCAAATCTGAATCGCTTAATTTTATGTAACATCCCCTGTAAACATACCTATTGCATTTATGTCCTATATGTATAAAGAGTAATAACTAAATGTGTTTTTGTAATCCATACTATTTATTAAAACAACTTATCTGTATATGTAACATCTTCTGTAAACATACCTGTTTCATTATGCATAGGTATGTGTTGTATAAAAGGCTAATGCAAGTATTTATTGTTTGTAATCTATACTATATTTTTTTAAATAACTGCTTTGTGCAAAGTAACCAATGAGGTTGCTAAGTTTGAATTTTAGAAAGTTTTAATGTAGTGTTCAAAGTTAATCAATGTCAGAGTAACATTGCCGACCCAAATAAAAAATACCAAGGTGTTTTTAATATAGAGGACATGTAAGTACTGTTATATATGCAACAATCTGTGCAGTTACAATAAATTGATTGTCCGTACAGTGATAGCAAATAAAATTGATTGGCTGTACAGTGATAGCAAATTATTTTTTTATACAATACATAGCAAATAAAATATATTGTCTGTACAGTGATAACAAATGAAATTAATTGTTTGTACTGTGACAATGTAAATTAAATTGAAAACAAATAGCTATTTATCATCATCATCATCATCAGTGCCGTCTCCTGTAAAGGTTGGCTGCCATGATCCACCACTTTTCTCTACTTTGCGCCAGTCTCACTGCTTGAAGATAAGTTAGACCTGTACTTTCTTTGATATCGTCTATCCATCGTCTAGGTGG